>JAQIWI010000316.1:0-40034 GCA_034698825.1 Deuterosminthurus bicinctus | reverse complement strand
ATTTAAAGCTCGTTTCAACTGTGATCCATTTAATAGGCTTGTATACTTACAAACACTTGCATTTAATCAAATCATGTACACACTCCAGCCGTCCTCATCATTATTTCTCATCCTTCACACATTATTTCCGCATCCATTCTCTTCTCTCTGAAAATCCAGACCGGGCCGGAGCAGTACGTACCATTCACACTCACATTTCCAAGGTCAAGGGACAGCTCGTGTTTCACGCGGAAAAAACGACGACGACTGGAATACATGGGAGTAATTTATTTCACGCTTCTCATCCCATAAGCACACGTCTGTGCTTTTTTACATATGGAGGAGTAAGTGGAATTTAATTTAGTGGAAATATATACACTCAGAAGAGGCGGCCAAGCAAGCGGACGCCCCAAATCCCCCAGACAAACAGGTAACCTGAGCTGAAATGGGGGAGAGGAAGAAAGAATAAGAGAGGGAAAGGCACACATTACTTACACCTGGACCTACTAATCCACACCGCACACCTACCTCCATCCTCCTTTATACTATACAGCATAGCATATAGCGGCACCATAGCTTTGTCAGTCACCAAATGGAAAAGACAGCAGTCCTTACTGCAAGACAGTATACGGGATAATCCAACCTTGACTCTCCAGTTAGTCCGTAAAAGCACGAGCCTTTCACTCTCTCAGCAGACCCTCAGCCCAAGCCGGCGCACTTTGCATCCTCCAAAAAAAAACATTTCCTTCTCACACAAACTCCTACTCAATTCCGCATGATCTGCACAATAATGACGATAATTTCCTCGTCATAATTTCAAGGTCTGTCATTTCTCCATACAAAACAAAACTAAAGAACAAAGTGAAAGGGAAGATTTAAGTCAAATGAACATTACTTTCAATTGTAAAAGGGGAAGAATCAAGAGGCGGAGAGCCAAGTCTCCCTTCTTCTCAACTTTCCCACCCAATTTCCTAAAGTAATTCTCCGGGAAACTTGTTCCACATTCCATGCTCCGCACGTACTTTACAAACGTACTACCTCCTCACACATAATCCAAAGTTAGACGACGTAGAAGAAGATCTTAAAGGACCTGAGCATATCCAACCTGCCTCAACCCAATCTGCCTCGCCTATACAAAATATTCTCATCAGACCCTTTGAACTCATGGTACAAATAATCGCATCGTCATCATCATCATCATAATCAGAATCGTCGTCGCCGTCATTTCTACAGCACAGCACGTCTAAAAATTAACATGAATCAAGACGATGTGTTGCCATAGGCCGCTTATCAAAGACCCGCTTATCATGTCACAAGAGCAACTATAATAATATCATCATCACAATCACAAATTCCCCTTCATTTCCTATACAACAACCACGCACGTACATACAGCTGAATTCTCATAAGCCATTATTGTAAATCCAGAAGAAAAAGCTTCTTCTCCCATCGTAGAAGCAAAATTTGATTCTCACTAAAAAAAAAGTATGACTCATAAATATAAAGGCGCATTCCTCCTCCTCCATTCAAAGACTTTCCTTACAATAATAATTCTCATTTCCTTTGAATCTCACCGTACTTGTTTACAAAATCCTCATTCCCAGTAAAGATGAGGACATTTTACTTGGAATAATAACAAGAGCATATCTCGGAACGTTTTGGAACCAGAGTACATAGACTCATCTCCTCAGCAGAGCCATAGAAACAAATGTAGACAAATCATCATTCTCCATACAATCCCATCCCACTGGGAATGGTTTTTATGACGCTAGCAGTTCTACTCTATACTACATAATAGTAGCACTTTTCTCATCTTTATACATTCCAGCCAAGTCTCATCACGAGAAACCAGACCGCAGGAGCAATAATGTCCCGGTCCAGCCACCATAGCATTAAATTACCAAGAAGGAGCAAGCAAGCAAGAAAACTTGTTAAACTATTTTGCAATAAGTTCTTCGTATATATAGCGCAATCCCCAAGCCATCTCGTTTATACAGCCCACCCACGCAAAAAATTTAGAAAAAAAGCCCTCGGAATGGACTAACTGTGAATGGAGAGTCTTAAAGTGAGTACACTATTAGTACTTGGCGGATGAAAGAAGTCAGCCAGTCCCACAAGATTTACAAGACTCGGCCGGGATCATCATCAGCTGGGCAAATAAAATCCTCCTTCACATACTTATACTTTACTCACAGACAGACTCATCGGCTACAAAAGTACATAGAGCTCAATTTCCTACCAAACTGGACTGGACCTTGATGGAAAGTGAACGGGACTTTTGGACTGACTGACTGATTACTAAATCCAACACAGCATGCCTCCACTACAGTACACTACTGAATCTCAAGATAGTTCAAGAGTATATAACTTACCTTGTAAATCTCATCGGAGACATCGGATGCAGAGCTTGAGTCGGAAACAATGTCCACATCAGAACACACTGACGGTCTTCGAAGCTTGAACATCCTGCCTGCTTTACTCTTGTCTTGTCTTTAGCAAGCAGCAGCACAATGGTCCTTTCTTTATCAGTTGCAGACGAGTGGGGGCGGTGTCTTCTTCTCAAAAACGTCTTCCACAATATTTCCAGAGCAATAATCCTCGTAGCTTTCTTCGCTCTCTTCAACAAGAACCGTTGAGCCAAATTTCCAACGTATTTTTACCACAACAGTAGATAGACTAACACAGCTCAAGTACAACAACAACAATGGCTTTCTTTTCTCTCTCTAAAACACCATACAAATGTAGTCATATATATATCTATACTTGTGTATAATTTGAAGTAACAGGTACTGCTGCTGCGGCTACTACTATTCTCTTGTTCTGTGTGCGTAAAATCTATTTTACTTTTCCGCAGGCTTCTCTCTTCCCAACTGCAAGAGAAAAAAGACAAGGGTGGAACATGTGTTAATCATCATCTTCTTCGCATAATCATCAACACCATCTCCATCAACATCACATCATTCACTCACTCACTCACTCACTCAGTCACTTCATCTTCCTCCTTCTCAATCTTCCCACGCGCCTTTATAATCACACCACATGCACACAAGAATAAATACTGCACGCATGACCTTGAGCTCACGCCTATAAAGAAACCAGAAATAAATATCTGCACTTCTAAAAATTCTCTTGTATACAGTACAATCCCATGATAATAAGTACAGACACGTTGCGGTAGGACAACCCGACCAAAACATTTTCATTATTATAAAGCTATGTCTCCCAAGCATCCCGGACCCAGTGCACGTGCACAATTTATCCAAAGATTATACATGCAATAATTATAAATCGTAGCAAATATTATTGCCCCCTTCACAGTGCCTTGCAGGCTTACTTAAGCACTTTTTACTCCACAAGTTAAATGATAGAAAAAATCTGTCAGTAGTAACTTACCACAGAGCTTCTTTTACGGCTGCTTGAGAAAATGGGTTGAGACCAATTTTAATGAAATCATTGGTACCTAATACTCCACCTCTGACCTCACTCACTCATCAGAGCTCACTGGAAAGAAAAGAAGAAGATTCATTATTATTTATATATTTATTTAATTATCTAATATTACAACTTGCCACACAAACTCAATTAGCATTTCAACTCAATCACATGGACCCATATAATTTATGCTAATGGCCGCCCACACACGCTTGGGCTCTTGTATAGTAATTTTCCAAATGGCTTACTTACTGGCTTCAAATATAGCCAAGCACGTGCTACTGGACGCAATAATAATAATTATCACATTCATCATTCTCACACTATGACGTGAATTGGGCCCTCCAGGAGCATTTATAGCCGCTTATACAACGCCTGAATAATCAATTTGAATACACAAAACAAGTCTAATCGTGAGCATATAAGTTTTTAAAAATCTTCCAGCTGACTCATCCCGCATGCATAATGGCACCTGCTTATAACCCTCCAGCGTTATCATCATCCGAGTCACTTCAAAGGTCGGGTCAATTCTCCAGCTAAAACTTCTTCCAGCTCACGCGCCTCTATCAATTCCAACCACGTTCACATTCAAAGAAGAAAAATACAGTTCCCAAGGCAACTATTAACAATGTTAGGCCCATTTTTTTTAAAGCAACTGTGCTGTGACTAAAAAGAGGAACAATTCGTAATATAAATAAACCAGAAAAAAAAACTTTTTAGTTCAAAAGAAATCATCATCATCATGCATGGACGCACACGTGTGTAACAATTCCTATACCTTCCACAAAAATGACAAGAGCACACACGTAGACTTAGACACATAAATGGAATTATAGCCGACACTTTTGGAGCAGCATTCACAGTGCATTCACTTCCCGGATTCATCCATGCAGGAAGCACATGAGGAGACAGACAGACTTTCACACACAAACTTTTTCTCTCACTCTCTTCACATATTTCCAACAAAGGACATCCCAGCACTGAATCAGTTCCGACTTTCCCTTAATAATGAGCAAACTTTGGGGCCCCGTTGGTAATATACTGCATGCTGCTGTGGAGAATTTTAATCTCATCCCACATACGATGCTAACACATGGCCACACACATTCAAACATCCAAAACTTTGCAAGCATATATATATACAAATAGTCACGCAAAAACTAACTAGCTTCCATTGCATTCACATACACAAAAACTTACAAGCGCACTCCCACAAAAACTCACGACCACCGCATTGACACAAAAACTCACAAGCACACAAAAACTCACACGCACACTCGCAAAAACATCACACTGCCAAACTCCAAAGTCCCCCATATATAACACTCGCAAAAACTCACACTGCCAAACTTCAAAGTCCCCAGAGTGACTGAACTGACTACATAGAAAATCCCTTCCCATAGCAAAATTTCTGCATAATCCTGCTACATACGGCTGTCTCAGTCAGTCAGGCGGTCCATTCCTCTAAATCCGCCTAGAGATATAAAACTATACATAGCTTTGTATGTCAAAGGTTTGCATAATAACGGTATATATGTGAAGAGAATCACCTTCGTAATTACCCCGTGCCAGACACATGAGCTGACTTTACGTATTTTCCACGCCAAAGGCTCATTACAAGTCAAAATTATGTACATATAAGGAAGGGGCAAATAAATCTACCGTCTTGAATCATTCCGCTCACGTACATTCTCCATGAAAATTCCAGTACCTCACACAGACACACAATGAAACTGACAAATTTAATCGTATTGAAAAAAAACTCTTGAGAATACTTGAATCTCAATCCCCTTGTGCAATAATATAATGGACTGATTCTCCAGGAGGAAAGTCTCCAGCAGGAAGGAAGACGACTTCATACACAAGTAATCTCCTATAGAATGTTTGTCAACCCTCAGCAACTCCCACACTACTGGACTCTGGACTCATCTCAAGTAGCTTGAGGCAGCCGTTCCTTTGTGAATTCCCTTTTAGATTGGGCTGGACAAACATTTCCAATCTTCCACAATTCAATCAAAATCAGTTGACCCACAACAGTACAGAAATTGACTCTCCAGGTCTTTGCGTCATACGGCCAAGCCATTTCTTTTAGTCCCAATACACCTCAACCTAGGCCAACTCAGTCAGTCAGCTGCCAACCAAACCAAAGGCCTACCGCACTAAATAACATTGCCAACATAAACTTCTCCAGCGGTACTACCTGCCTACATCAATCTCCCTCCCTTTCCCGGGCTTCTATACCGTCTCAACTTATACTACACGAGAAGATTGATGACTGGAAGCGATTAATGGACAAGTTCACCTAAAAGTAAAGGCTCCCCGGTTCTCTGCAGTCCATAAATTACTTTCAGCCGTACAAGTTCAAGAGGCATACAAATATTACAGCAAATATTTTACATACATAGCACCAGCTGGAACAACTAAAACATTCCTCACATGATCCCCCCAAATAGCAGCAGCTGTTCCAACAACAGAAACGCCATAGACACGTGTGCTTCTGCTCCTTCAATGAAATCCTCACCACTATACGGAGCTATCCAGCATTCTCATGGAATAAATCCAACAAAAACTTCTTGGCACAGTGACAGAGTTGTCGGAAGACTTATACACAACGTCATATCCTCTCTGCAAGCATATTGACGACGGCACGCGCTCAAGAGATTCCGACGAACGTCTTCACATCATATGAATCTACACTATACACACAGTTCCGCCTCAGACCACGTCTATACTTGCTACAAAAACTTTCTCTGTAAGAACTTGCTGGACTTGGGAGCAGAACGTGAGAGAGTTTAGAGAGACAGAAGAGGTCGGATGAAAATCTTTGTGCGTGTAGGTCTTACATAAAAGTAGCAGTAGCAGCAGCATAATATAAAGTCTCCCAGCCCCCGCTCTCCTTTCCGTTCGTTCACTTCTATTGATTTTCTTTCAGCCTGGCCTCAAATCCGACGACAACAACGTTCCACATAGAAACATATGCCTTACACATACTCATTCACTCACTCACTCAAATTCATCCACCTGCACACTTTCCCTCCACAACTTTCTCTTCCCGAACGCACATGTCAGTCTGTCTAGTAGCTCCAACAACAACAATAATAATAATAAACATGGCCATTTCATCCACAATTCCAGCCTAACCTCAACACATTTCCACTTTCCAGCTGGATAGAAGATGGAATAACGAAAGCATATAGATCTTGCTCGTATTCAGTTCTTTGTACTTGCCCGCATCCTTATATACAACCTTAAGATCTTCCTGTACTCGCTTGCTTCCTTGTCCAAAGTTCAAAAGTCAGCCCTGCAGTATTTTCTTCTTCTTCTTTTTACAGAGATGAGTAGCTGCTCAAAGTAAAGACTACTTGAGGGTGAAGAAGACGATGAAAAACGACTTGAAAAATATTCCAGTACAGGTCCAGTCTACAGGCAATGCGATAAAAACAAGTAGGGAAATTCCGCAGTACTTGGAGTAAAAGGATTCCAGCTGCTAGTTCAAGTACACTATGGGTTGTACGCAAAGGACTAGACACACTTATGTATTTGATAGACGATATAAAATGTGTACAAAGGAAAAGTGTCTAGCCTACCTAGCTACCGCTAAGAGGTTAAATGGTGTGGTGGTTGTAGAACGATGACGACGACGACGACGCTGACGCTACAACGTCCTTAGCAAATTCCATGAGAGTAGCTTAAAATCTGATATCCTCTCACTGTCTCCAACTTTCCTTCTCCTCCCCTGGAATTTTAGGACCTTCCTTATTGTCCTATAGTCTCAAGTATACAAGAGATCCACTGCTATAGATGAATCCTCTCACATGCTACACATTTCCTAGCCCTTTCCCAATCCTCTCCAACATGATTCCGCCAATATAACGCCATTCTCAAACTGTTGTCTGTCTCTTTGTTTGTTTGCCTGCGAACAAGAAAATCCTCAGAAATCCCATCGTCCCATTTACTCGTAAGCTCTCTTCAATAATTTCATCATCCATAGAATACATGCGTGAAGGAATATCGGAGCAGGGATGGATGGAAAGAAACGCAGTTTTGCTCACAGTACGTGCGTGATCTCACGTCAGTCAAGCCCAATGCCGTGTCCAACTTTGATTACCAACAAGAACAACAACAAAGACGCACTTCCTTCCACACAATAACTGCTCAAGGTTCTCTGGAGGATTGTGGGATTTGGAAAAGGGTCTCTGTCTATACACTCCCATCCCATGATCATTCTGGAAGAGATGTTGATGGAAGGAGCGTGTGTATATGTGTCCTTGCTAAATTTCCACTCCATCCTCCTCCTCCTCAATATACGTATAAGTTGGACATTAGTAAATCCCTCCACAGTGCTCACGCACATACACACAAATCCTCCTTGCCGGGGCCTATATATTCAAAGTCAAGGCCAGTGGAGGGGCTATACATTACTTTTTGGAAACCTTGAAATTCTCTGCCTAAATTCTCCATAGCTGCGCAGTAGTTTTTTTTAAGCTCACCCACACCATATTTATTGCACACGTGTGTTATATTCGGGAGGTAATTCCATTTCAAGTAGTGAATGTATTATACACGGACGGAGGAGCGGATGGAAAGAGAGCCCAGGGGCTCCATGGACGATTATCTTCAGCTCTTGCTCACGTCAGAGAGCATTCAAGTGTGTGCGAAATCAACTTTCTCCGCTTTACTTACTTACATGATGACAAAAAGCGGAAATGAAGCTAGCTGACAAAGCAAATCTACTGTAACCATTGGCACATGTTATCCAGTCAAATATTGGTTGGAGTTCGTTAAAGACGACAACGACATTATTAGCGGGGCAATATTATGATTGGGGCCTTATTGTTGTTATAAGTGGGGCCACTCATGTTATATATACTATGTATTATAAGCGGGTCGTTACTATTGGCGGGGCCACGTTACTATAAGCGGATCCACGCTACTATAAATGGGTCCAAATTACTAGGAGCGAGCCCACATGATTAAAAGCAGGGCCTTATTATACACAAGTCAATTATCATACGTCGCATTATAATACTACCAATTCTATTAATGAATACTTTGTGTACTAATAGAACTAACCCAGAGTACCACAATGACGTCATTCAGTTGGAAAACCAAAGTAATTTTGTAATTTTAAAGGAAACAAAAAAACAACCCAAACCGCTGATAGTAAACGTACTGATAGGAAAATTTTGATTTTTTATTCTAGATGAATTTGTCGTGGTGAGGATTTGATTTGACATGCACTCGAGACTTCTACATGTGAAGATGATGACAAAAGTTTACTCCAGGTTGTTCTCTATCAAAAGACTCAGACCAATCCGCTCGCTCCGTACAGTAGTTACTATAGTAAAGCTTCCCCTATTATTTTCATTCGATCGATTCCCAACAAAATTACTCTCCCAATGTCAACTGGCTGTCTCTTCTTACAAGCATAGCATTGTTTTTATCAATACCTTTGGCCATGCCATCCATAGAACTGTCCTCTACTTTTCTAGTAACAGCTGCCTGCTTTCATGTAAAACTTTTTTGACCTTGAAAAGTGCATATGGAAGGGCAGTATGAAAGTACATGACGTGTCATAGACTATCGGGACGGGAGCTTTCCACATGACATACTATCTTCACCCACACAAAGCAGATCCTTTCTTTTGTTCTTTATCATCATCATGATCATAGTTGCATTCACCCACAAGACACTCCAATATCCGATCAAACTTGCACAACATTTCCTCCTAGAGCAAGAATGCGACTCTGTGATTGTTGTTGTTGTTGAGCCAACTTGACACTTGGGAACTTGGATAATTACTTAACAGTTGATAAATTTAAGCTAGAATTATTCTTATGACACTAAGCCTGCGGAGGAGCAATAAAGAAAAGGATCTAAAAATAAACAAATTGGAGACGGATCAATATTCCCTTTTAAAAGTTGCGTTAAAATCTGTCTGGTCATGTCCTGTACAGAAAATTTAGAGGACTCTTTGGACTCTGTGAACGATTTTATTGTCAACCTCTCTCTCTCTCAATCTGCTTTACATCTCCCGACTCTCATCTGACATGAATAGAAGATGAGAGAGAACATGGAGTTGTTAACACACAATGGATATTACCTCCACCCGATCCTCTTGCACGCAAATCCGACAACTTTTCTGTTGATACTGGGCAGTTAGTAGAAAAAACAACAAGTATACAGGGAAGACAATCAATAATGAATCCAGCTTTTGACTCTCACTTGCACTACAAAAAATACACACAGACACATATAAAGTACACAGACAAACACAAAATACACAGACACAAAATACATACACAGGGGCCAATTTACACAAACCAAACTCGTCCCGGCAACCAGGAGCATTTAAGAAGACTTAAATCGATCCACAAGCATTTCTTACACAACAACAACCATATGCACCGCTCACTTAAAAAACTCTCAGGCGAATTTGACAAATTAAAAAAAAAATGACAGGGACCCTCATGGCATACTTTCCAGAAGAACAAGAAGAAGATGAAAAATAAAACGTCACCATCATCATCATCATCATCCAGTTCCTTGCACTAATTAATTCAACCTGAACCGTCCCTACCAAAAAACTAAACAATTTTCATACATAATACGGCCCACATTTAAATATAAAAATAAAACAAGATTATACTCCCCATGCCAAGTCTCCATTGAAAGAAACAGTCGGAACCATTCATGACTTTGATCCTCACAATTCTCACTCACATAAATTACTTACAAACTTAAGGGGAAAATTATACTTATTTCTACATTTTGTCGTCCACACAATATCACACAAGAGAGAATTTAAAAATGTGATTGAGTTGAATTGTTAAGTCAAATTAAATTCAACTTACCGGTCGTCACCACTGGACAATTCCAAACAATTTTTCCGGGATAATTTCTCCTTCCGACGCCAGTTTTCCCAACGTTTTAATATTATCTTTCCACCCAATTTTAATCAATCAACAATGTCACAGGAGTTTTTTTTTGTATAATAAGAACGAATATAGTAGTAGACAGATATATAGTGAAATACAACAGCACAATATCGAGCTGCTCCTTCTTCGTCGTGCTTGGGCGATACACTGACTTGACTGCTGACTCCGAGTAGCTCACCAAAGTAGGAAGAGAGAGTTCCCGCAGCTTTTAGTTCCACAATGGCAAATTTCTTATGGGATTTAACATGGGAAATTAGACGTAGGCACAGGTCTACAATTGTCAGTTTTTCTCACTCGAAAGTCAAAACACATTTTTCTTATGGGATTTAACATGAGAATTTTTCAAGTGACCAAGGGTCCCTTTGGCCACATTTTCAGTTTGAAGCTCGAAAATGAAAATGTTTCTTATGGAATTTAACATAGACAATTTCCAAGTGCCCAAGGGTCCCCCCTTTGGAAATTTTTCGGCATGTATATATTGGACATGTCACAAGTGTAATGACCCGTTTGGTTGCTGGCATCTTTGATTGTTTACAAACTCAGCTTTAGTGCTCCAGTGGGTAAAATGATATGAATGGATGAGTAAAGGACGTTGTTGTTGGTCCTGTAATAAAGAAAGCGAGAATACTTTTAATGGCTGGAAATATGACAGATAGACTGTGGGAAGACTATTAAGACTGCAGTCGTTACGACCAGTTTTGTAGAAGGCAACAACAAGTCTGTGGGCTTAAAATACATAACATTGACTATATGCCTGCCGGTCGGTTGGTGGTATTTCCCGTGTGTGATTGGTGATTATCATGTGGATAGCAACAGGATTTTGCTTTGTCCTTGAAGGAATGATGTGATGATAATGTTTAGTTAACTTGAGATTGTACAGCATCTATCTCCTTGCACTACTGCATAATTATTGCCTTATTGTAGCTCAAAGTGAGCTAGCTACACATTTCCTGGGCCTGGCTCAATGAAATATAGTTGGTGTGTCTCTTGTTTCTGAGAATGGGAATGATGATAGAACTGGATAAGACATTGCGTGTTTGGTATAATTATCCTTACTTTACTACTATGATAGCCCAAATGATAACTATATTCCACATGATGATTATATTATTATTACAAGATTTTTCCTCTCTCCAGATTCTCCAGGACAAAGTCTAAGAAATGATTGGAGCGTGTGATTACTCATAGCACATACCATAGTGCTATTAAAATTTGCAAGCAACATGACATATGACGCCCCTGTAATAGTTCTAGTTTTATTGGCATTCTTCCTTATGACACACAGACACATGTCTATGGGTACATGTGCACTCCAAATAGCTTTAAGTCATCAATGCTATATGGAGAGAGCGTCTTAAAATAAAATGACTTTTCTCATTGGTCCCTGGCAGAGGCTTGGCTTCTCCATGCCCCGAGAAAGAAAGAAAAAAAAGGAATAAAAGCCGAGTGGTTGATCTAATTAAAGGCACACACACATACACATAACATGCATGTAGGAGCAATTAAAGAATAATGCCTCCACGTTGTTCTATTACTCAGTTGGAAACTATACAGCACACGAACTGTACAAAAGAGATGCTACTAATTTAATTTCCGTCTTCAATCTCCTATAAGCACTCGAGGGATTCCGTGACTTCTGCTTTCCTGATCCTTGAGTGCAAATTTTCTCGAGTCCAAAATTATTCTTCTACCATATGCAGATGATGGTTGGGAATTGGGATTTTTTCAAGGAGAAGCCAAGGAGTAATGTACGGAATGAATGGGATGGACTCACTGCTGAGCACAATAGAATTATTGTGATCATATCATTGTGCAAAAGTCTTTTGCCAAAATCCTACCGCATCGGTTGCATCAGATTTGCGTGCAGTATGTATACGAACCTTGTTTTTTTGTCATACTTAATTCACAATATTAATTGTTTTTTTCCATTCATTAGCACACTCACTCAAGTTGATTATTACACATTTACAGAAGCCTCTTCTTATATAGTAATATGCTTCCCTTTCTCTCTTGTCCAATCTGCTAGCTGCCTGTCAGGGCTCACACATAATGTAAGAAGTAACTTAATTGTGTGTAGCCGAAAAAAAAAGTTGCTCTCTCATGCCTCAGGGCATATTCGACTTGACACACTCACAATTATTCCCATGCATCATTCATTCTTGACTTAAATAATCGCACCAGTTCTCACATATACGTACAAAACTTACACATGTTACAGCCGCATACACAATCACCCCAATCTTTGTTTATGTTTACATTTTGGATTTTCACATGAGGGCACAGACATGTAGATATTGTAAAATGCTGTACAATAATGTTGCAAATTTACTGGTCGGTCATTGTGAAGAGGAGCGCAGCCCATGTTAACGTGCTCATTACACCAAGCGTTTCGCTGTAGTAACTATACACTGCACTACAGCTATATGCTAAATAATACTAAGTAGTATACACTTGTAGCCCTTGCATTTAATTATGTTGCGTCCACCAACCAGCCAGCCAGTCATAGCAAGTAACTATATCGCAGCGCATTAGACACATTTTAATCCTTTAAGTCATTAATGGCGATTAATTTTCAATAAACTCTCTGGTGCAGCAGAGCGTCAAAGTATGACGCCGCGGGGTCAATGTAATGAGGGCTGACTCGTGTATATAAGTTGATAAGATATTACAGACTTGATTACACATGTGCTTGCTTATAAGCTGGCACTCCGACTTGTTTACGACTCTGTCGCCACGCCGCTATATATAAAGTCAAAGGTCGGGAAAAGCTGGGTGGAATTGATAGAAAATGGATGACTTTGGGAGTAAATAGACCGCACCTGGAGAATCCTCTACATTATTATTCCAATCACATTTCTCTAGCGGCACACATGTACATAGTACAATCCCATCATTTTTTCCTAATTCACTTTCTAGAATTGAAAATAGATTGACCTTCAGGCTCTACTTCCTCCGTTCGTTCCCGAATAATCATATGATGAGAGATAGTGTGTGTAAAGGTCTATTTTTGTGGCGAGTCTTGTTCTTGTTCTTCGTCTGCATTAACCATTTAGTTGTAATTTCCTCTGATGAGCATGCACAAAGTGAGGCAGCTTATTAGGTTAGAGATTAACAAGTGAGTAAGTAAGTAGCTAGATGGGAAAGTTTGGGCTATTTGTTCAGTTGTTGGGCTGGGCTGCTATGAAGAAAAAGAGGAATTTAATTTGCACCGTCTTTGAATCCAGAGAAGATTTAACGGGGAATTCAAAGAGTCCCATACTACCACTTTGCTCTGTTGGAATATTTATTGGAGCGATTCGTCTAATTCCATTGACATGAAGGGAGGAAATGAAAATTTAATTTAACCTTTCCCCACTCACTTTACAGTACAAAGATTTTATTCTCTTTGTCAAGGCGGGCGGAGTGGACTCGAAGGCTTTTTATCCTTTTATGTACACCGTGCCAGCATGAGAGCAATAATGATTTTAGCATCAACTGTGTACAAGGAGCAAGTCCATGAGAAACAACAGGAGGGGATATGATGATCGCCCATGTATAATTCAACCTGAACATGCTCTGCCTTTGACCTGCTTACATGCTTCTTCATTTTTTCACAAAGATTTTCTCGCTTACTTCATGGCTGGCTTCACCCGCCCGCCATCACAACAATATGGAAAGGATGGGAGAATGAGTGTCATTTGTCATTCTAATGGAAAATCCTGTGTGTACGTCCTGGACCATTTTCTGCACAAACGACTTGCTGACTTGGGTGATAAAGTAGCAGAGCCTGACACTGCAGATATGTTCTCACACATAGCAGCTTTCCACTGTCAATATAGACATTCTATTCAATTCACAAGAGTGTACAGTAATGAGTCCGTCGTTGCACTTTCTCTTTTATCTTTGCTGCTGCTGCTGCTGCTACGGGGCGAAAGCAATAATTCCAGCACGCCTACGCCAAGTTAGTTGCATTAAAAATGCATGATGGTATTTTCACGAGCTATACGTGATGTTTGTGCCAGCATGGAAGTAGGCTGGATTTTTTTTGACACATTGCAACAGCGTTGTTTGTTTCGTGGACATGCGAAGAACCAAGCTATTGTCATGAATATCACGTCCATGGGATCATAAATGGACGTGACGTAAGTCTATAGGCTTCAAGTATGCCGAAATAACATTCTTTTCGTGCTACCTTGTCCATATTCGTGAGAGATGTCGTAATTTCTAGTCGGGTGTGAGTGGAGCGACAACGTCAAAATGGGCACTTCAATAATATTCAAATGAGTGAGAGAAAATTAGAGAAAGTTCATTGTGGACATAAATGTATTAAATTCCGTTGCCAATTCAATGGAAATGTGTACTAGAGAGAGGGGAAATCCGAACTGAAATTGGAAACTTAATTGAAATCTACTACGTAATACTATTGCCTTCATGGCTATTAACCAAGTTCAAGGTTGCTCCATGTCCTGCGTAGTGGATTTCGGATACCAGTTGGTACGAATTACTTGAGAGAGGAATCAGGATGGTTTAAATTATCTAATGGAGCACCTGCAGAGAATTGAACAATTGTGAGTTGGGTGCTATGAACATGAAAGCCACTAGAAATTACGGGCCTTTATGAAACTCGAGTGACTCGAGTCGAGTGAGTCGTTGCAAATAGTGGGGATAGCTGCAGCCTTGAAATTTTACTATAGAGCCTTGAAGGCACTTAAGTAGTGTGATGTTGATGGGGAACAGAGAGCAATTTCGGGAGCCTAGACAACAAAAGGGAAGTTGTGTGTGATGTGGCCAGATAGGACATTGCATTTCCGTTAACTTCATCCAGCACTATTCAGCTACCACCCTTCGTTGTCATTAAGCTCAAGTGAAAGTAAATAGGAGGAGGAAAGTGGCTGAGCATAACTCATAGAAACACACAACTTTTCCGCCCATACTTTTCACATTTCTGAATAGAAGGTTAAATTGCGACTATGAGACTATACAGCCAAGGCTTCATCCCCAACACTTTTCCTCTCATGCATCTTTTAAGAAGATGAAAAAGATTTTCATGTGACCAGTCCCACGGCCCCCATCATCATGGTACTGAGTATTAAAAGAGCAGAAAATTGAAACCACATGCAAAAGCTTTTACGTTCTGGTCCTCGGTACTGAGTGAGCATATAGAATGTACAAAGAAAAAAAAATGAAAAAGAGCTGCCACAGATGAGATGAAGTCAGAGTTGCCCTTCATGCGTAGTTAGTTCACATGTTAGTAGTATCAAGAATCTGATACGGTTTCCATAAATAACAAGATGCGGTACGTACAAAGAACAAGATAGTTACTACAAATCAGGCTATTCTGATTGAACTGACTGAGTGAATTACAGCGGTGTGAGATTAGCCAGAAAGATGCCCTTGATGTAACCTTTTAAAGTACTATATAGTATACTTGCATAAAAGTAGCTATGTCCCTTTCCCACCCCGGCTAATTATCATAGTGCCAAGATTAGTAGTAGACTGGGAGATGGAGTGTGACTTGGAAATTGGGTAAGATGAATTAAAATATAGGAGCTCATTTTGTATCAAAGTAGCAGCACCATCGTCGTCATGACAGGAAGTAGAAAGAAAGCTTCTTGGAAACGTTCCAGCTTCTAATGCACAAGCATTCCACCGCTCCTCTTCAAATTTATGATCGTCATCATACCATAAGAACACTCACTCCTATTCACACTTTGGTGCGAGTGGATTGGGCGTGTACTATACCTTTGAAAATTTCATTGAATCTTTTGCCATATCTCCAAGTTTATTATCAAGCGAGCAGAGAGAGAGAGAGAGAGCGCGAGATGCGGAGAAAGGAAAGCATATTTTTAGCTTTTAGACATTTGGGGACGTTGCTGTTGAGGCGCTTGATACACGATACTTTAATTTACTCACATTCATGCATGTTTTTAGTTATGCTGTATGCACATGCATGGACAGGACGCCATGTGGTGTGTATGGCGGCGTATAAAGCTGAAACCATACGACGAAAGGGATGCTATTTATTATCCCTATCGGACAGCAATATTAGGAGACAAGAATCCAGGCGCCTTCATCGGTATAGTACTGTCGCAGTATGCAATTTTTATAGTACCTGGCTGTACCGGAATTCAAGGTAATATTCCACGACAAATCATCGTCGGCGGAGACGTAATGGTTGCTTGAGCAACTGGCACAATTCATCCGAAACGTGCCACACTAGATGTGCCACAGTCTGCGAGGGCGATGATAACTGGAAGAAGACAATTAAAGTCTTTAAAATTCTAAGAACGCACATGCACCATATAATCATTTAAATGAATCAGATCGCCACCACGAAGAAATGACATTGTGCTCCGATTAGTTCCTCAACATTTGTTTTTATTATCATAATTTATTGGAATAATTTATCTGAATTGCATGATGCGATTAGTATAACATCCAACAATCTGCACGTGCTGTAACCTTTCAACCTTGTTTCTCCCGTCCATTCTTCTATTATTATGCAATATGCATGGGAAAATGACAATGAGGCAGTGCGTTCATTTCCCACATGACTGCCTGTGACGTGTGGCTTTTGGCACAATTCCATTCCGCCACATCACTTGGGATTCATCATCTATAGTGGTAGTCTTATTGGCACAATGACACGGAGGAATCTCATGCCTTGGCATCACGTACTATACCACTGTCTTCAATTCGGACGTAATGTGCATGTGCATGTGGCACCGGCACCATTGAGGCGTTTACAGGGCTCTTGGGAGTTCTCCTCAGGATTGCACCGAGCTTGATCGGAAGGTCTCATGATGCAATATACCCAAATACTTGCCAAACTATTTGCATTCAGAGCAACCTGATAGCTGTTTGCTCCAGCTCTCCTCCTCATTTCCATAGGCACTTATTGACAACAGTTGTGTCCTGGAGTAGGGCCCTTGTGCACGTAGAAATGTAGAGGATATGAGGCATCATATTACACAAATCCATTTATCCCATCAATATGAGAATACTGTCATTGGCCCATAGACAGGAAATAACTCGAGTTATATCACCAGGACCATGATTAACTTTGTGCAAATACCTCGCTCAGGTAATAAAAGTGACAATGATGCAAGATAAAATGACCTCATAAGAGAGGATAGGATGAGTTGATCATGGTCGCGTATAAATTACTCGTGATCATATTTCCAGGAGGAAAATTCCGGCATAAAATAATAAAGTTTTGTGATATTCAATAGTACACACTATGAACAAGGCTTACAGGAGGAAAATGGGAGACATTTCCATGAATTTTAGCATGTTGGGAGCTAAAGTTTCTACGCAAATATAGTCTAGTCACCTGGGGCATTTCTCAGGATTTGTGAACGTGTACAGGAGTTCCGGCCAGGTCTTCGTCGGTATACTCTGGTGATGTCAGGTCCTTGAGCAAACAAAGGTCAGCTATTCCTGGAGTAGAGAGGAAGAGAAATGAGCAGAGTGTAGAGCGGATGGTAAATTTGGAGAATTTGTTCGTCATGTCCACAGCTCAATTTAACTTAAGCGGCTTTAGTGTCGTATACTTGAAGGCATTATGAGGAATTTCTTGTGCACACTAGTCACGTTTCCGCTTTTCACGCCTTCGCCTATAATACTCACACCTCATTGTTCTCAAAGATTGCCTCGCGTCTTAAGAAACTCATATCGCCCGTCTATACAAGTCAACTTCTTGTGTGTCTATATATATGCATGCCATTGTGTATGTGAGCACTGCCGTGGGAGTTTCGGTGAGCCGGCGTTGTACGTCCAAGAATTTCACTCACTTCTGGAATTACTTTCTAACGTGTAAGTAAGACGCGTGAGAATTATTTCCAAACTCCTCCTGCTTTACATCTAAATTAAATCGGTAACAAGATTTACTACTCGTAGATTTACACCAAAGTACTACACTATGTAACTATTGGCATTGAAACAGACTGGATACAAACTGACGAGTACTTTCCTCAAGTCATTCACAAAGATGAGCTGATTAGAATCTGTTAAATACTAGATACAAAAGGTGTAATTATCGCTATCATTTCCACATGCCGAGCCTATATACTATTGGCATGTGGAAATATTATTGCAACAGGTCCTGCAGACATCCTTATTCAACCTACATGCACCCTTTGACACTACTACGTGTTTGGAATCCGTCATTGTGCGCTCTTCCGTGTTTACACTTGAGATACTTGATTGATGCCGTTGGCACAATGTACATATGGACGGTTGGATGTGAAAGCCTGTGACCATTGTGAAGTTACAGTCGCATTTCATCGATCAGCATGAGGCTATTGATCATAGCCGCTCTGTTCATTTGTCTGGTGTCCTCCGCAACATCCAAGATTGACGATGAAGATGACGAGGGCAAAAATAGAGAGAAACGGATGAGAAGTTGCAAGTTTCCTAAAGACTGCAAGTATTATGGCCTTCCTGATTGTGTCCGTGGCTACTGCTCTGATAAACCCCCACCCACCACCAAGCCTCCTAAAGATGATGAAAGCCGGAAGAAACGAAAGGCTTTCCAGTTCCTTGAATCCAGCTATCAAGATTGAAGGGGTGAGTTTGTTCAATTGTTCATAGCTCCACGTCCTTTGTTTGTTGACTCAAGTGTTTGTCTTTCTTATCAGGGAACACACAACTAGAGAAGGGAAGGACCAAGAATAAGACTGGCATCATGAAATAATTGGCAATGTAACATGAAGCCTGTTTGACTTCATTGTTCCCATACTTTCTTGTAATATTTGTGAGTGGAAAGGAATAAAAGACGGGACATTCCGACAGGATTTCTCAAAACCATGCGGACTCTGTGAGTATTTTTTTGAGAGTGAAAGTATAGCTGACCTGGGCATGGACTTTTAGAGTCTAGTCTACATAATTAAATGAACTATGGAAGTCTGATGAGTTTACTGTACGACGGCCGAGGGAATAGAAGAGACAGCAGCAAGGGCTGCTAAACCAAAGGATCAATTAAAACAGTAGACAAAACAATGAGCCATACAATGGAACATTGAATGCGTTTGTTTGCACAAAATACATGGACTATTGCCTTCAAGTCGTTTCAACTCTGGGCTAACAGTGCTTGTAACAGTACATGTTAATTTTACACACTTTTCAACAGAAAATTTCTGCTGGTGGCTGGCTGCTTTCACAGCGAGAAATTTAATTCCTTGATGTAGTTCCTGAATAAGGTTCAATTTGTATTTTCTCCACACCCATTCGACTAAACCTCCTGCTGAGCCATTCATTTCCGGTATTCCGTCCTTTCATCTGAATTTAATTCAATATTCCATTTTCTTTCTCAAAGTCATTATTAGAACGCCACCATAGTCCTGAGGTTTCCTTCCATCTTTCTTTCTCTTCTCCGCATTCTCCATCCCCTTTTATTCTTTGTCCTCCTAGCCAAAATGGAAGAATGATCCATTGAGTAAGAACTAATTTTCATACAGCTCCCCCTTGATGAGGATCTGGATGTAATTTGGCTGCGGTTCAAAGGACTGGCTGAATGCATAAGAAACTGGCCATTTTATCATGATCGACAATAATGTGAGAAAGTGGGTCAATGCCAACCAACTCTGCACCGGAGCAGTACACACACACACATTGGCTTCCACAATACAGCTTCCTAATCCCCTAAGAGTATACGGAGCCATTATATACATCGGTTGTGATCTTGGGTAGAATCCCTTGCAGAAGACCTTACCAAGGTCACACTACTTTTACTTGCTTCGTTTTATGAGTATTTGGAATTTCCTTATTGAGATATGTTGGCGGCATTCCGAGCTCCATGTTTTCAAAATACAATAACCTCACTCCAGTTTTCAAGCTCAACTTTTTGAAGGATCCAATTTAAAGCAAGTCACGCTCGCAGGGATGAAAAACGTCCCGATATGTATTTTTTATGTGTGCAGTAATAGTAAAGTACATGAGCTGGAGACTTTGCAATTTATTATCACATTGATATGGATCCAGTTTGTTGTGCACAAAAGTGTTACACTTTCTCACAAGTTGTAAAGAATTTACAAAGTGACCTACTTCCGGTGACTCAAAGTAATGTGTACCCGCATGCACTTGGGAGGGGAGTGAAGAAGACGAGCATACGGCGGAGTAGTTTGTGATGGTGTTGGATATAGAGCATCGTGGTCGTCTGGGTACAAGTCTGCCCTTGGCAATGAAACTGAAAAATGAGCCAAAGATATTGAATTTTGTGTGGTGTAACTACAAAGAGAGAGGCTGAGGAGTAGCCGCGGAAAGTGAAAGGCTGCACCGTGGGAGAAAGTTACCTCGTAAAAAAAAGCTTACTCCCACCGATTATTTCTCCCAGCATCAGTTCCTCCGCAAATAAGAGAACATAATGCATCACTGGAAGCAAGACCTTCAGGCGGTGGGATTTGGGTGAAAAAAATATATTGATGATGCTCAAATCCACGCACATAATTTGTGTCAAGGCGACTGCAGCAGCTATGACACTCACAATATGCATCTCCCAGACAGAGTGATCTTGATTTTGTAAAAATGTGGACCAGCTTTATGCGCAATAACATGAGTTAGAAGGCTCTTGGTAATTTAATGAGACTCGTTAGATTTGAATATCAATGGTTCCTGAATGCTAAGAGGCCTCAATCCAATTCTGCCCACACGAAAATGAACACGAAAAGATAAGGGAATGAATTAGAGCATTGCCAGCTGCACAAAAGCACAGACAATGCCCAAAAATAATACAGTCGCCTGGACTGCTACAGAAAAGCTTTCACTTTACAGCAGCGCGTTCTTGTCGCTACTATCTATGCAAATGGACAGGGGCATTTAGTAACTTTTCAACGGGTATAAACGCGACGTAATTTTACTCCTTCCTTGGAAGACGCCCGCCGATCCAGCAGTGGATTAGGAGTGCGGTAGATAATACTCGAACGAAGAGCCTCTCCTCTCAAAGATGCTCGCAAGGAGTTTCGTTGGCGCACACGATCGTCTTGTTGTGTAATGGGAACCTTTTCCTCAGCTTCCGGTGCTCTATTATTCAAATGGACAGGTTCGACTTTACATGTGCCATTGTGCACGTAGTTTTTGATCCTCTTGAAAAATAGACTCACTTGGCACAAAGTGGGCAATTCCAGAAACTTTGCTTGCTCCCGAAACTTTCACCGTCATCAAGACTGTTGGGCAAGTCTTCACCCATAGTTTCTGGGAGGAAGAGGCAAAGAATAGCAGCAACCATGGCACATATTCCCAAGATTGACAATGACAGCGAAGGGTTAGTCCGGCCCTATGCAAACAAAGGACAAAAAGTCATCCTGGTCTCGCACTTGTCCTCATTACTCTCATCCCCTGGCATATTTAATGTCCTCATAAAGCTTACAATTGACGCAATGAACGGGGATACTATGGAAAATACGTAGCCCATTATGTGAATAAAGTTGACTCCCTGAGCTCGAATCACCGTCGGAAGTATTTCTGCTGCATACTGGAGGCCAATGTTGAAGGCAATATTAACAAAGAAACGACTGAGGAGAGCGAATACTAAGAGAACACTGGGATCTGCTTGGGATCGGGGGGAAATTCATTAGTATATGGACCACATTTTATTATTATATTTACTCTGTCAATTCTATTCGCGGTAGCAATTAATTTACCCACCTGAGGCAATTGTAGGTATGGCAGAGATCAAACTAAAACTTGCTGCAGTAAAGAGAGACGCAAAAGCAAGCCATCGTCGGCCAAAAACATCCAAAATAAACACCAGGAGCAAGTCCGCTGGAAACTCGAGACTTGATGCGACGGCAAACATGACAAAAAAGTTGGAGCCAAGATTCAGCACATTCCTTGAGTGGCCGTCATAGATTAGAGCTATCAGAGCCCTGAGAGAAAATGGTGATAATTAAATGTCACCCTTGCATCAAGGACACTAGCGGCGCATCTTTCCCATCAGCTTACCAAATTAGCACGAGAAGCACAAAGTTTTTGAGGATTCTCGGCCGTTTCAAAGCATCCATAAGTGAGATCTCTTGTTCCTCTTTAAACTCATTGTACGCCTCTTGGGCTAGTTTCTGAAAATGAATCATTCATCAATGATCCTATCACCCTACTAGACTTTTAATTCTTTACCTCAAATTCAACAAAAACTTCCTCTTCAACTGATCTTCCGTTCTTTTTGGCAAAGTCTCGCAGAATATTTGTGGCCTCCTTTGTTCGGCCCTTGGAGAGCAGCCATCTATGTTCATAAACACGAACTGCGGTTAGTCAGAGTACGTATTCGTACACTATATTAAAATGGCAAGTATTACCGAGCACTTTCTGGGACAATGCAGTATGCTAAAATGGCTAGAAGCATTGGCACACTGAGGATAAATCCGAACCATCGCCAGTCTCCAATGATTACAAATAAACCAGGTATCATCACGCTGCCAATAGTATAGAAAATTGCGATGGACAGATTGGCTACAAGCGTCCGATATGAAGGTCCCACATATTCTAGAACTAAAAAAACGGATGGACATCATAGTACATCAGGTTGCTATACAAGTATCTTATCTTACCTAGAATATAAATCATCGTAAAGCAATTATCGAAAGACAAGCCGGCAATGAATCGGAAGAAGCAAAAGGCCCAAAAATTAGTCGTCATGATCGTGAGAACGCCACCAACACACCCACAGACGTTAGCGACTATAAGTGCAGGTACCCTCCCGTAACTATGGACAAAATTTGGAAGATTTATTAGTCTTAATAATTTAAAATGGAGATGTCAATTACTTATCAGCAATGTATCCAATTAAAATTCCTCCAACGATCGCTCCAATGTAGAATACTGACTGAGCAATCGTCACCTTCCATTCAATACTGATGCTTGGTAATGTCCCGCACCAGTAACCTGCCTGAATCGTTTAGATCAAGGTGGCGATATTAAGATCCATTATAATTTATAGTTTGCAATTCAAGAACCGACCTCGGTAACAACAGTGGTGAAGTTAAAGTCGCTGTGTGTCCAGTGATCCCCACAAGGAGTCAATCCAGAAGGCCATTGAACCATCGTTGTGTTCAGGCCAGTTAGTGGATTCATGGAGAGTGTGATAATTGGTGTCGCATTGGAGCGACAGTTCAAGTACCCGTCATCATCAAATGCTCCGAGTTGAGCTGCTAATTCAAAAGTTAATTAGTTTTATTTGTAGTTTTTGGAGGTGGAGGACGCAAACCGGTGGATATTTGAGATGTTGGACTTGGGCGGTTGGGTCCTGGGGGCTGTGTACTACTTTGAGGCCTTCCGGAAGGCGGCGGAGATGACTTGCTTGGGGGATTGTAGCTTCCAGGAGGACGATTATTGTAACTAGTCCCGGAAGGCTGTTGATTTGGTGGCATATCCCTCCCACCATTGTTCCACTGGCCGTACCCTTTAGATGTTTGGCGTGGGAAGCGGGTCCTTAAATTGCTTTGTTGAATACACTCCCCCATTCCAGATGTATTACAGGCGCTTGAAATCACATGAAAAGCAAGATAAGATTAACAGAAATGCACCCAGTAGTGTGGTATTTAAGTGCCTACCGATTCATCTGCCCAATGAATTGCTCAAAGAGACTCCGAGGCACGTTGTATCTTTGACACATATTGTCCATGGGGCTAGTGAGACGCGATCTGAAATACCAAAAGAAAGGCTTAACCCTAATGCAACATATCTCTTCAAGATTGTAGTACCTTTGAAGATCCGTGAGCTGATGACACTCATTCTTTTGGTCAGAGAGCCTCAACGCACCACACCAGGCGACGTCAGGGTAAATTGTAATGAAGATTTGTCCGAATAGCACAAAAGTAACAAAGATGGAGAACGGGGCTTGAAATACAAAGAGAAGCTTCTGGTATTTCCCAAACTCACCGACACGAGTTAACATGTAATCGAAATCCATCTTCTTTTTCGTCTGTGGACTGGAGAGAAGACGGGCCCTGATGGGTTCTGGAGCTTCACTTATGGCAAGCCTTCAAAGTTGAACTCATGAAGGAAATTTTGGGAGTCAAAAAGTGGTTAACCATGGCTTACGTTTTTCCGGTTGTGAGCTCATCCATTTCCTTCGGGAAGGTACGGATGTGTCAATCATAAATATCAGACTTTTTAAACTCAATTCACGTGACATGATAACAGTAGCCGACATTGTTCCGCCATATTAGTAGACACTTGAATTTTGTCTAGGTTCCTGCTACGTTTGGATGTTGCTGTGGTCATCAGCTCGCTATATAGAAGAAGACTGTTGAATTCCCAAAACTGAACCAGTCCGTATGCCATGCCAGTGCAGTGATTGTAATTCAGTCCTTTGATTCAGCTATGTGGCAAAGTGCGTGTGATTATGTAAACACCATCACGCAAACTGACTGTATTCCACTTTGCAGTCTCTCACAGCCAACTTGTTTTGTGAAGGGTTGAAGGCTAACCGGGTCTCTTATTTCAAGTAGTAGCAAAATTTTCGACGTTTACAATGTATACGGATTGCCATATTTTCTCCGTAATTTTCTGATGTAACAAGAGTGTAAGGTAAATGTTTGGAGAGGAATTTCAGTCCATGGATGCATGTGAGCTTTGATAGATGCGAAGGAATTAGATTTTAATGGGTTTTTCCCGGAGTATTCTAATGGATGGCCAGATTTACCGAAGCATTTAATCCCCGTGTATCATTTATCACTTTTATAGTAGTTGCTACATGCTTTGCAACTTATGGCGATTTTCATGGATGAACTATACAGTAGAATGACGTAAGTAGTTTTACATTCTGAATGGATGAATATATAAGGAAAGCGGAAATTGTCTATTTAAACTGCTGTGTGTAGCCTTTATTAAAAAGCTTCCGGTAATAAGATTTTCCTCTGCATTACACAATACAACAACCCATCTCATGTAGTTTTGATCACCCTGAAAAAGACGCCCTTGAAAAGAGGCTTGACAGAGTGTACAGTACTTCAGGAATTTCACTAAAGGAAAACTAAATGTTTTTCATCCTATTAAATCTATAAACTACAAAGATTAGAAAGATAATAATTAATCGTACGTTTTTGTATGATTTTTCTTACGTTTTCTATCATTATCATCATCATCATCATGCAGCCAAATAAAGAGAAGACAGTTCATTGTATTACACACCATAACAATGCGGGATAGCTAAGTACACATTTATAATGTATAGTAACTATAACTAATATAACGTTGTTCAGCACTGAGCAGCGTGCGTCTCTTGTATCCCGATCGTGTGTGTACAACACTCCAGTAAATATACGAACACATAATCGAACAACATAATTATTATAATTATCGATCATGATAAACCGTAGCATACTACTCATTTGCTCCATATATGGAACAACAACAATAATGTATACACTTCTATAATGATTGATTCAATATCCTCGTTACACTAATCTTCATTTGAGCAGCCTCATCATTCATTATAAATCACAGCAACCAAGTAAATCTTGCCGTGATCGTATAAATCGACAAAAAAATCATTTATGTAGCTACAATATTATTAATTAATAATTTCACAATAAATTCTCTCTCTGGGATCATCTCTTGACAAATATAACATCATCCAATTGACATTAATATTTTTTTTTGCTTATAAAAATCAGTTCTCTGACGTGCCCAAGTATACACGTAAACATACAATGGGATGATGCTGATAATTATTTGTATTATTTATTATTATAATTATTATTATTGAAATGTTTAAATGAGGGATTTGAGGGTATAATATAGAGGCAGCAGCAGGATTAATGGAGGAATATTATATAGTCTGTTTAGCAACGTCAACAACTTTTTACACATTAATACATATACTATGTAGTACAATATAATATATATAATATTCACACATTCATTCTTCCATCTCATCATAATCTGGACTCTCATAATAATTCATGCCGTTTGAAAAAACAAATCTTAATTATGTAGTTTACTGTTCTTTCTGACTATAAAGTGTTTCTGTTACTGCGATGTCCTCCGGAGGAATATCCGAATCACCCCAACCCCATGGTCCAGGTTCGTGGTGGTGTTCATCAATGACAGCCGAATGACCATTAGCCGCTGGATGAGTGCCATCTCCAGTCCTGGTCACTCGCTGTATCACAACTTTGTGAGATACCGTCTTCAAATCATATGCCCAGCCGATCCAGGCGAAGAAATCGATGAAGGCAGCTGTGAAATTGTATCGATACTGGCCAATTTCCGCTGTCTTGTAATCCCAAGGGAAGACGTGGTGGTAGTTGTGCCAGCCCTCTCCAAACGCCCAGAAGGCAACCGTTTTGTTCTCAGCTGGATTGATCGTTCTGAAAGTAGAAGACGAAGAAGAAGATCAGGAAACGTGAGATAAATCATTGGCCTTGGTGTCTCGGCACGTGTAACACGAGGTCTTCAGACAGGGATTGTTCAATTTTGGCACACTAACATTGTTACACAAAGCTAACGCTATATACACAGCAATTGTCGCTTTCAGCTTCGATGAATATCTCTAATTCCTATCATAATTTTACTCAACTCCTTCCTCCTCTACCGTACGTGTATACAAGCTGTTACAACTTTTTTCTAGCATTAAAAGTCAATAAACATGTGAGTTTATCGCTAGTTTTACACACGCATCAATCCATCTCTTCACGCTTCCCATTCATGAGATCCCTTCAACATATCTCGCTTGATCACCTCTCCTCCTCAGAATCTCGAGCGGAGCTATTTCTGATTGAGCAATCATAATAGTAATTACATTCATAAATGAATTTAGTCTCAATTAGTACTGAAGGTGCTCATTATCTGAGAACAATCAAATGATTATCTTCCGTAGTTCTAGAAGGCACATTTTATCAGCACAAATGTGTATAACATTTCCATTGTAACTATTTCGCTAGCCAAAGATTGTGAATCATTCAACGATCGTGATCTTGAGCTTGAGCTGGAAATTCGCCATGAGGGGCGGAGCTAGTATACTTGATAGAAACTAAACAATGTCAATGCTACACAGGAATAATGATAATGAAATTCATTTACTTGTCGTATGGCCGAAGTCCCCACATGTGGGCAGCACTGTTCACCAACCAAGTCATATGGAGAGTAATGCAGTAGCGGAACTGAGCGGCAAAGAACCACGCTGTGCCGAAGCTTTCACCCCAGAAGTACCAAGGCACAAGCGTAGGGATGAAGAAACAGGCAGTCAATACCAAGGGAATGTAATACCTGCAGAAATAAAAATCTTCTGTAATGTTTGTCCTTTTTAACCATCATAAGTCTAGAAGACAAATCTCACTTCTTCTGGAACATGACAATAGGATCCGTTTCCAAGTCGGTCATGTCAATAAGTTTTCCTTTCTCCTTCACGTCCTTGTGCTTGCGACACATGAGCCATCCTATGTGAGCATAGAAGAACCCGCGGCGAGCATTGTGGGGATCCGCATCCGTCTCGGAGAATTTGTGATGATTGCGATGATCTCGACACCATTCATGAATACTATTCTACTCAAATCAAATACAAAACCACATAAGAGATAATCATACAGTCGCTAGCAACTGAAGCTGAAACTTGATAGGGGAACTTACCTGGAAAGCAACCGTCTGCATAACAGCCAAGATAATACGCAAAGGCGTTTTAGCTTTGAACGACTTGTGAGCCCAGTAACGATGAGCGCCGCCCGTGATTCCGAAACCGCTCATACAGTAGAAAAGGAAACCTAATTACAAGGAAAGGTGATACAACAGCTCATTAGTGCTGACCACAGCCATTGGAAAGGATCAAATTATTCGCTCGGAAACTCACCCCACAAAAAGGTCTGCCACATGACTTGTCCACTGACCCATAAGTAGGCTCCATACGCAGCAGCAGAGTGAAGATAAATAAAGAGAATAACATTCCTCCAGACTAGCTGTAAAGGCTCTTCGCCACTTTTTGTTCCCTTAGAGTCTAATATAGTTTTGTCCCCGCTCACAGAAGCGTTTTGTCTTTTCTTCTGGTCCTCATGTGATGATGATTCCGGGCCTCCGTTCAGCGTCTTTGATGACACTTTGCCATTGCTCAGCTTCAACGAGGACAGCCCATTGCTTAAGGTATTCCCATTACTTGCACTGGTCAGCTTGAGTGACTCTTCTGTGGTTGTGCTCGTTTTGATCACTGTTCCATTACTGGCTGTCGTCAGCGTCTTCGTACTCGTCGGTGCGGGAGCCATTGTGCTTGTCTCGGACAGACAACTGCAAAACAAACAAATATAGACAGTTTAATTGGAGTAATTTCACAGCTCACTATGTACTACTTTCATTTTATCAAAATCTTTTCAGCTAACAAACTAGCCCACCTCATCTCTCCTGCAGCACCTCCTCAAGAATGAGTAACAATGTAATGGTATACTCTTACACGTTTCAATGTAATGGTGCTCTTGTATATGTTTCGGCGTAATGGTGCTTTTATATGTTTCAACGTAATGGTGCTCTTATATGTTTCAATGTACTCGTGCTCTTGTACGCTCCAATGTAATTATATTACTCTTGTGTGCTCCAAGTACCCCAAGCGAAGCTTACAATGCCTTCCGTAACTTATTAAAAAATCAGCAGTCAAATCAAAGACTCCATTGGCAGGGCAGGGAACAAACATGTTGTGCAACACAACAAACTCATGTCAGGGTAGCTAATGCTCGTACGATACACACATTAACAATTCCTGGAATGCCTAAGGAAGGCATGACATCGTCAGTCAAGCGTGATATACACAATAAGAGGACAAACAGCTGGCGTAAACCGAGACTATCTACCACAAAGATCTTACCAATAATAGTTACAAACACGACTGACTCTACAAATTCATTTTTGCCGTCGGTCGGAGAAACTGATAGAAAACTTTTATACTTGCAATTATTGACACAGAGTGCTACAGCCAAACTCATGGCTGCTGGCAGCATGTGCTGTCCACGCAATGATTGGAAAGGAACCGATAAAAACTTCCGTTTCCATGCATGCCACCAAATAAATTCCGGTACAAGAAGACGAACATGCAGCGCACGGCATGTCATTTCATCCTTCACTGCTCCTCTGTCCATTCTTCTCTCAAGCGATAAAGGGAAACGCATTTATGAGGCACGTATGGAGAAAGCAAGGAGAAATTGTAACAACAAAAGTCCATACGTACATTCCGTTCTTGTATTCAACAGACGTATACAGACAAAAGGAAGACGATAGGAGGTTGGACCGGTCCAAATCCAATGGACTTAATAGATCAAACTGGGAGATAAAAAGGGTTGGATGTTCAACTATAGGGAGGCCTCAAGGTCGTATTAATATTCCTTTGCTCAAGTTCACAAAGACAGGAGCATTAGCTTTAGAGCTACACTTCTCTAATGTTCTCCTTCCTTTCACCACAAAGTCTACACACCCACACACACACACCTGTTTAATCTCCACAATGGAACCGCATTAGCAAAACTATTCTCCTTCCCGTCGGTCTACCTATCCGCCTATTTGTAACAAAAAAAGAAGCTATTACACAAGATTAAAACCACGGAAGTTGAATACACAGAAAAGCCATCAATTTACACAGTGGAATAGTACAAGGACAGTCGTTCATTCATATCAGCTTCCGGATAATACATGACTCCAGCACTATCACAAAAAGTTCTATCCCGCATGTATATTTTCTTTTGAAAGACGAAGAAAGTTTGTCTCAATTTCTAAGTCACATAGTACTCCTTTGGGACAATTTACGTGAGAGATTTCCATTCCAACAGGTTTCCACTCTCTTATCTTTTTCCTCTTGAATGAGTCGAAAAGGGAGAAGCCGTGCATATTATAAAAAATATACCAATAAGTCCTCAATTCCCACGGGCTCTGTACATTTATTAGAACACAATAATTCAAGGAACACTAACACGGAAAATAATTTGTACGAAAATGGAAGGGGAAAATTTGAAGGAGCAGGCTGAGCAAACAATATTCAATTCCATTTTCTAAATTACAATAAACAATGACTCATTACTCCCGGCAAATTCATTGCAATCCTTCAATGAGCATCATCTTAGTTCGTCATCAATTCACAACTTACTTTTCCACTATATGAACTGAAAGAGCTGAATGAAAAGGGCCGGAGAGAATTGGCATGTGTTTTTCCGCTAGAATATACACGTACTAGTTTTAGAATTATTATTGAAAGTACAAAACCTTAGATTTTGTCTAATGGATCAAGCCACTTGAGCACCTATTTCTTTTTAGCATGACAATAACAAAGAATGGGTACTTGAATGACTGAAATAGGAAAATAAAAGACCCACTTTCCTCCTTTGAATGCATTGGTGAAAATCTCCAACTTTGTCTATTCATTTGGAAGAGAATGGAATGGAGGAGTAGCCCATAGGTAAACTAATGGAATCTTTGGAAGACTTTAAGACTTGGACAATCCACGCACGCATGTGGCTTTCACTCTGAGAGACACATGGAACGGTGACATGAACTTGACCAAATTGCACGAAATGAAGAGACGGACAACGTCGTTCCAATGTCACACACGTGGACGGGAAAGTCTACACATGCTCTGCACTCCCCATGACCACCAACGAACGCTAAGCTCGAAAATCATCTGACATTCGAATGCCAAGAGAGAAGGGTTAATTTGCAAACAGGATTGATTTAATTTGGTGGCAATAATTTTTCCTCTCCGACTATTTCACAAGTTCCTCCCATTTCCACTTCCAAAATTACAAGACATATGAGTGTACAAGTGTTATGAAATCCCAGCAGTAATGGTCAAGGTGGGCTAGGTAAACTTGTTGCTTATTGGAAAGAGCAAAGAGATATAATAATTCTAGTGCGCATACCATTCCCCCCACGATGTAACGTGTACAGAATTTCAACAACTCTCAATCACTCACTCACTCACACACCTTCCAAATTCTCTCGAGCACCATGGCCTGAGTCATATTGACCTATATATCACATCGCGCTTTCGCAACTCCACTGGGCTAACCTGACCCTGCCCTATAACTTGACTAGTCGTAGTTAGTGGCCCAAAGGGAAAATGCAAAATATCTTCATTCCGGTCCAAATTCACTTGAACTAGATTGGAAGTGAGGAGTTTAAGAGAGACTCGTCCACACGTGTATTATAATATAGTGGCACAGTCAATGGAGCCGTGCATTCTTAACTAGTTTCAACTGGTTACCACACTCCAAATCAATGCCATGCCAGTAAGTGCGTACTACACGTGAGATTTTAAATTCTCCGTTCTCTAACAAGCTCTAAAAATAATTTCCATTTCCCACTCCAACACACTCCAGTACCAAGGGCCTGGAAGGCACGACTGGGAATCATTCATGGTAATGACAAGTCGAGTTTGCCATTTCAATCCCATCATTCTTTGCGCCAGCTGGAAGTGTAGTATATAGGGAACCTTGACAGAGACGCCAATGCGATCGAGTCAGTCAAATCCGAAGGCACGTAAGCGTGTGAATTCATGGATTTGAATACCATCGATCTATTTATCTCAATCCTATATAGCCTTCCTATAAGCAATGCATCATTACCAACGCATTCATAATGCATGCTTTGGATTCAGCTGACTGAGAGACAGCCGGTGCGCCGAGAGCCGACGAAAAACCCTTGATGCTGAGCCCGGCTGTGATGCAAAGATCATTAGGTGGAGAGACAGATGAGTTTGCTGCTCACAGTCATAGTATTAGGCCAGTCACGATAAAAGTCAGTTGGACTTTGCAGCTAACGGGATGTTCACCATTGCCGCATCAAAGACGATCACTCCTTGTCTGTAGAGAATTATATGAGGACGGAGGATCTTGCGGTATACTTTAATGCGTACTTGGAGACGTCGTTAAAGCCACAGCAACCTGTATGAAACTTAAGTCTGTCGTTCAACAGAATATTACACAGACCGCAAAAAGTTGTCAGGAGAGTGCATACTAGAGTGTACTTCTCTTCCTACATACACCAACACACACGCCCCACTCTGCACAATCCTGACAATTTAGCCAACGCGCGCATATTACACACACACACACACACACACACACACACAAACCCTACAGCTCTCTCGTAAAGTTTTGACATTATCATTATTACATCCCACAAATCCTCCTCTGCCTTCTTTGAGCTTCTACCTCAAGCTGTATAATACGTGTCTGAAAACAAACATAGAAATGCTCAGACTTTCTGGCTCTTTGTACCCTAAAAAGTATATACCCCACGCCCAATTCTTCCCCGTTAAGAGGAACGAAATCCGGTTAGAATTATATTATCATTCCCGTCTCTCTCTCTCTCCTCTAATGTCTGTATGCGTGCTCCAAGTCACGAAGCCAAATAATCTTCAAGTTTCCAGACCATTACTGGTTGGCTGGCTGGATTCAAATACATAACACACAGACAGTTCCATACGGTTGCCATACTGAGTGAGTGAAGCTGTCTAAAATTAATACATTTTACATTACCGCAGACAGAATGTTCTCTTTCATGCTCTCAGTCAGTCTCGTGTTGACTGATATTCAAGGAAGATACTCCGTATACTTGTACTACTATGGGCTTGTCATGCACACTTGTCAAGTCTGCTGTTGGTGCCACTGACTGTATACTACTACTTGCAGCATTGGAGGAAGTAAAATGGTGTGATGCTAATATTGATAAGAGTGCAAGGCATGTGCCTGTGCCACACGACCGTCACAGACACACAAATTTTATGTGTGCACCACCATCGTCCATCCATCCAATATGAACTCTCTCGTTGACAATCGTTCTGCCACGCATCCATTAGGGCGATCATTATTATTTTATACACGTGAAAAAAATAATAGGGCACAAAGAATAAGACTCATTACGTAAAAATTTTCATTGTGAGCGAGAGAATGGAGAGAGAGAGAGAGAGTTGGGATTCATTCCATCCAACTCACGCACGCTCTTACGCACTTTGTATTCCTTAAAGTAAATAATAATGACTCTGCCTTTTTAATTTTTTAGCCAAAAAAAGGTTTGGAATTCCAAAGTAATTATGCTCCACAGACACACTGACACTAATACTTGCAAGAGATTTTGACACCATCGCCTAAGCAACTACTCTCCTCACCCACTTTTCTCCACACACACATACAAACACATATAATAATCCTAAATAAATAACAGCTATGCCTCATTTTCCCTTGGGGCTTTATTTTCCATTTAAATCCACATACATAGCTCGGCATGCGTGAGTGTGGATGGAATACTGGTTTCTCTAAGCCCAGCATCTCCAATCAAGTCTAAGAGGAACAACAACAGCACTACTACTTGCGTAAATGGCCCAAGAAAGATGCGAGGAATAAAAAAAAACACTCGTTTGTTTTCCTATCATTATTGCAAGTTCAATGGCGTGGCTGTACGTAGAAACAAGTCTTTGAGGCTTGAGTCAAAGTGATCGCGCAACAGCTCCTCAATATAGCATTGCACTTAGTTGGTATTCTATACCACCCAAACTCGGCTAATTGGTAATTGGAAGGCTGGGAATATATCTATACATACTTAACAGGTAAATGGGCTAGTAGTGTGCAACACAGACAACCAAAGATGTACAGTAAGAAGGGAAAAAAACTTTTATCCACTTCCGACCGAACCCACACACATACAGAATCAGCTTATTTTTTCTATACGTGCAACATCCATCTGGCACTTTGAAGCTGAGGAGACTGTCATAATCATGCATCATCTTCTCCACTCACGTAAAATGTGAACGAACTTGTGGAAAAGGCGGCGTCGTCGTCACAGTCCAAGTCATTTGATGGGAGCTCTGTGAGTCTAACTGTAACTCTTATTCGCATTCACCATATCATTTGCATGGAGGACTTGAGAACATATGGCAGGAATGGGTGATATGCTTTGGGAATGTGGAAAAGGACCTGACTCACTTGGTTTCTGTGGCAAATCCATTCTAGGAATCCCAACTGTTGAGCTGATCCACACAGACTCGGTAAGAACTTGGTCTGGTGGCTTAAGGATTTTGTCTATAACTTTAAAGTAAGTGTACACCTTCAACATGGATTGCGTTTCATTTCACGCGGCTAATTACCACGCGGTTGAATGGAACCATTTAGCAATGTCTAGGAAAAACTTTCCTGGCCTCAGCATTGTAAATTGTAAAATCCACTTGACGTATGAGGAACATGAAACTACAGGAGCAAGCCTTGTGATCGATTCTAGTGGGAGTTGGTCGTGGTATACGTGTGGCTATGCGAAGCCCTACAGAAATGAATCTAGAAAATCTAGAACACTGACTTTGCAACTCGCAATAATAAAAATTCATAGTGTTGTAATTATTTTGCCGCATAGCAGTAGCTACTTTGTACTACACGATCATTGTACTGACACACCAAACTTTGAGCCCTCTTAATGTTTACGAAGATAAAAGTAACATCCGTCACATCAGCCATGTGAATGTGATGTACTGCAAACAAAAGTCTGATCTTTCCTAGTTCATTTACAACAGCGCCGAGTTTCTCCTCGAGTGATACCGGGGGATATGGCATCTCTAATTAACTGAACAAGCCTGTAGCAATGTTTTCCACACACTCAAAATCCTCATGATGATGACTTACTCCAATACATTAGAACAAGTCAGGCGGGATGCGGAGTAATGTATAGCAAGGAGATGGTCTCATTTCTCAATGCTTGACACTGAGTAAGCACACCGTTCATATCTAGAACTCTACGAGACTTATCTTAGTCCATCATAGTGAACACTATGTACACATCTTGTCCGGAAAACACATAATATGTATTTTTTATGTGCAGAAGAATATGAAAAAGGCAATTTTGGATATTGAAGTGGATGCCTGAGTCTTGTAGTTTACTTGAAAGCAAATGCATTGATGTGACAAATTCGATCAGGCACCTCAGCCTGCCCAGTTGCGTTGACGGTGAAAGCGGTGGGAAGCCCGCAATTTACGAGAATCTTATTAATATATTGCGTCTTAGAAGTTTAGCAAGATGAGGTGGCCAGACCCTATAACCACGAAAAGCCTTCAGTGTTCTTGCTGGACTGGCAAAGCCCAATGAAAAATGATACGTTCTTGTAGGTACCAGAATATAAAGTTTCCAATGAAATCTATCCTCATCAATGTAGGATGAATGATTCATCAAGAATTGTGTGTGTGCGTGAAATCCCAAACTGATCCTTTTGTACTTTGAAAAAGGGGTTTTGCATGTGGTATTGTCAGTCATTGCGTCACTTCTCCTCTTCCACACTCACTGCTCCTTCACACCTTCAGTCAATAAAACTATGAGATTCGTCCTCTACAGAACCAACACCATAGCCCAGCTTACATCATTAACATCCTTTTTCCGCATAACAATAGCACTTGTTTGCATCTTTACAGCAGCAGCGTGACACATTTCAATTTAAAATGTAATAGCACTTTTTTTTTCTTTCCATCATAAAAACAGCACTGGAAAAATAAAACTCTGAGCAAAGGACACTATAGCAAAATTAACTCAATCCCCCCGCACACCTCTACAACTCGCAAAGGGTCGTAGAAGTATACTCTTCAAATGTATATACGTTAGAATAAAGAGTAATGGCGTCTATGTGGATAATACAAATGGGCCAAGTGAATGTGTTATAGTAATTAGCGCCTTGAGAGAAGCAGCTAGATTTTTTCGACTCTCTCACAGTCTCTTTGCCTTTGTGAAGGAAGCGTTGAAAGATATAATGAAGGCCCTTTTTCCTACATTGCTACAGAATGACATGCACAATTGATGCAGTGAAGAATTGAGAACTAATCTGCAGACAAATAATAATGAGCAAGAAGCAAGTGTAGAAAGAAATAGTGAAATGGGCTGTGTGCCAACAGCAGCACCAACCAGCAAATTTACTTGTTATACCGACTTCAATCTTATCCAAGATTGGGATCCTTTTATGACTCACTGCCGTCGTCACACACGAACACACATTTACACACAAGCTCGCATACGTATAGAACATTTAATGAAAGTCGAGGAGGGTTTAGGAAGCATTACGCAAGGCTGGTCATCATCACCACAAAAGCTTAATATATTTGTCCCATCCACAGCTCACATAGAGACAGGCAGATACATATACATAGGATAGGAAGGGTTCAAATATTAATTAACGGGTCCTCCTGTATAAAGTGCGTTCACTTTATTATTATGTTGTCTATTATTCTTGTCCTTGACCACAAGTGTCAGGGGTGAATGGGAGAGGGAGAAGTGAATGGAAAGAGGATGATGTGAAAGGACATGAGATCCTCTCTTGCTCCGACCACCGCTCCCCCGTTGTCATTTCCATCATCGTCATGCAAATGAGCTCTTGTGCAAAATTTCCACATGGATTTAACTATATCCCGTTTTACCCTGCTCATCTCGTAGTACATGACGTAGACTCTAACTTCCGCCATCATCATCATACTCCTAATGACTTGAACGTGTCAAAGCAACATTTATGCAAGGAGCTCTGTGAGCACGTACGGGGACAGATCCACATCAAACCAATCCTCTTATTACCTTCACATCCAAGCAAATCATCACGCCAGAGTCATCCTTATACTAAACCCCGGAACATCCCTGCTGATAGTCTGGGGCAATTGACGAGCCTCTGATATGAAAAAAGATAGCTAGCTAGCTACCCATACCTGTGTCTACCATGTAGAAAATAATGAGCAAAGCAAGAGCCCGAACACGTGAGTCCCATTACAATTTGTGAGTGCAACATGGATAGTATATTAGTACTAAAGTTCACCAGATGTTTTAGAATTCAAGTATGATTACGTGAGCACACAATGGGAAACAACAAGATTTACCAATACGGCACACGATACACGTGATGAGATGATAAGCTCTCCCGTATTGTTATGCATGCGAATTGTGTGTGGCTCATATGAAGAAGACGAAGATAAGGAATGATTTCTATTGCTTGTATAGATAACGTGGTACACGTGAGCAAACCCAACACATCAAGGTGGCCATACAAAGAATCAAGGTGCAATGACGATCTCAGGACACTAGTATGCTCGTTGACTCAGTCACACACACACACACACACACACAGACACATGCAGACACGCTCATTGAAATCCCCCAATGAAATGACTTCCAAATTTAGACAATAGACCCAGTATGAGCCATGGTTATAAAACATCTACAGGTGGTTACACCTTCCTCTACCCACCTTATACGCACACAAGGAACAAGTGTTGTAAAACCTTCCCTCAAGCTAAATCCTGCAGGAAATTCCAAGGGAAATTGTCAAATCAGTCCATGCTATAAAGACCCATTATGTCTTGTGCTATAATTAGCTCCTGCTTATACAATATATAAACTCTGGTTAATCCGCATACATGTACCCATAATTTTTATGTTCACTTGGACTTTGGAACTCTCATTGAGTACAGAGGACATTCCGTCGTGTTCCCTGTCATCATCTTTGATAAAGGCAGGACGTATGTTTGTGAAAAAAATTAAGGGATTTCAAGTAATGTCAAGCTTATTTTTGGACATAAGCACCAATTTTATTCACATGTCCAAATCCACTACCCACACGTAGACCCGAAATATATATACATATAACTGCACACCTTAAGGTGAAACCAAAGTTGACATTCAGTGCATCACTTATTACAATCCACGTACCTCTCGCACTGTGAAAGGACACCCTGTCGACCTGTCTCTCACACGGACATAAAAATAATACAACAAGCTAAATGGAAAAAGAACATTGGAAAAGGACTTCTTTTCCGGTTGTATTATCACCCTTACAATCTAGAATCTACAAGTCCCAATGTGACATATCACAATAATGAATTTTGTGTGAGAAAAAGAAACCCTACAAGTGTATGTAATTTAAGGAGTCAAAAGGCGGATCGTATGCTACGGCAAACAACAATAAAGCTTGCTGGTCTTAACTTCTAAACGAGCTTCACCTTGTCCTACCACGTAGGACATTTTTGGCTTCAAATATAACAATTACATGACGCGATAAAACACAAAAGTGTACACACCTAATACCATTATGTACTTCCTATGCATTTCCAACGTAACGTGCCGAGGCATCTTAGACCAACTAATCTCTGCTGGAAGAACTAAGCGGAAGACAGGACAAACAGGATGAACTTATAAACGAACGAATTCAGGCCAAGCAGGTGCTGCTCAAGCCTTAATTGTAGCCTATCCAAAGCCCAACAAATGGACACTTGTTCAAGGAATATGCACGTGAGTGCGTACTGACCTTCGCTACTCTCTCTCTGTCTCCCTAAACCCTTTGCAATCTAAATGCTCCTATATACTTTTATAAATTACTAAACTCATCTAACAACTTGCAGACGCTTTACCAGCAGTTCTCTTCAGTGCTTTTGCATTCAGTCGAATTTCACCATAGCCAACGCGCCTTCACAGTTCTACCACCGTATAAGTTACACACTAACTAATATTGAATAATTACACTAATATATTAATCACATAATATTGAATATAAAATGACAATTACCTGCTTCAGACTCTCTATAAATAATGCACAATGCTAATTTTGATAAAAAACCATTCGCTTCCAAATTGGGTCAGTATAAAATTAGCCACACTTTTTTTCACGGCACACTGTTGCTGATTATATCACTTTTAGAATTCAGTACACTGGACCTTGGTCCCAGAGATATGGCAGGGAAGGAGTATCTTTCGTATATGTGTGCACCTCTCCGTGGCAAAGGCTCCACTGGCTCTGAATGCATGAGTTGCAAATTCAAATTAGAAAGTTTGACCACAACTCGGCTCTGTGTAGGCCAGACGAGGAGAAGTATATAGTAAGTGGGCAAGTTGCTGTGTGAGAGGAAAGGTACCAAATATCTTGTCCTTTGGACTCACTAACTAACTAACAGACTCGTCTCCTCTCACACTTCTCTATAAGCCACCATACTGAGAAAGAAGCACACACGCACACACACACACACACACGCTTATGCCTCCTTCTTACCAATCCGGCACAATCAGGTGGTGTTTAGCTCTTATGGCTGGCTGGTTGGCTGTACCATCACTCACAATGCCACATCTCTCAGTCAGTCAGTTAAACATTAGATGATACACACACTCTTCCCTCAACCTTTTCACTGTTTGTTAATAAAATTACGCAAGCTATATGTGTATATGTGTGTCTACAGAATGCTACTGCTCCTGTTAGTAGCTATTTGTAAAACCCTGAGAGAGAGACGACGATGATGATGAGTTTGAAGAGCGATAAGTGTTATTGTAATGCAATGCAAATGGTCGGGGTACAAACAAATGTACACGGATGGTAGTAGTGGTACTAGTAGCAGCAGCAGGAGTGGTATGAGCAGGAGAATAAGACTTGCGGCCTCTTGACTCACTTGCACACTGCACTCAAACCATACTGCAACAGCCGTTTTTCAAAAGAACATACGCACTCTCATTCTCGTCGGAGCTCGGCTCTCTCCCAGTATCTCGCTCAACCTCTGTCTATACTGCTCTCCTCCGCTTCTAGAACGCTATTACAACCACCACCACCACCGCAAAGTCCGAAATTAAAGCTTCTGCCTTCTTGTTGTTGTTCTTCTTCTTCATGTCACTACTCTTGGTGTCCAACATATGCGTCTAAAAGCTCGGAGATGGTCGTCATCGCATACACTATAGTGGAAAGCATGATGCTGAATACATACCCAGCAGACTTGAATCAGTGGCGTTCTCTGAACAGACAGAAAGCCTTTTCTGTAC
>JAQIWI010000315.1:0-40058 GCA_034698825.1 Deuterosminthurus bicinctus | reverse complement strand
TATGCCTTTGGTCCATCCAACTATAATGCCACACTGCTGCCCTGATTAACGAAGTAGCCCTGAGAGTTGCAGAATTCCCACAGGTGAAAGAAAATTTCTCCGCACTGTTAGTTACAATTTGCAGTGCAGTAGACGAGACGCCAACACGAGAATGGCGGTGGCCCAGCGTTAGATCGTTACTGCTTAAGATGACATAAGAACGCATAACGCTAGTGAAAATTTTTATCTCTGAACTCCATTTCACGTGACATGCCAATATAATGACCAAACAAACCGAATTGCTTGGCGCACGGTTCTTAACGCTTCTATATAGTGGTCTCAATTTGGTTCTTGCCAAGAATTTTCTGAAGTACACACGTATCATGGACATTTATTTAATTGAGGAAGAAGTACTAGGTGGGGTTGTCGAGTGCTTGCTTACTAAAAAAAATAGTCAGTTTATTAAAAAAAAATAGTTACAACTGCTGTCGCCAATGAGCCAGTCTGTCTTCCTCCCACCCCAGCAACCTAGGGTGAGCTTTATGAAAGAATTCATATGAATTGCATTCTTTTACTCCACAGTAATCTTACACTATTTAGCTCGGCACTTTCATTCTAAATTCTCACCTACTGTATTATGCTTATAGTGTTACATCATTCTTCTCGGTGTATGTTCCACCATAAGGGAAATGATGTGCAGCTCAGGGCTGAGGACGGGACGAATCCATTATCATGCCGAAAGAGAAGGCTCGAAAGAAGGTGTAAGAGACCTTGTGTTACTCACCTGCTTAAAACCTAGTAATTATCACGGATGAGTTATTGACAGAGGAGAAGGAGGAACGAGAACAATGGGTCTCTGTTAAACTCCCGCAAGGCAAGTTTGAGAGCAACATAGTGTTTACCCTCCGGCCAGCCATCTCCAGGTTAGAACTTGTTCAGCCTAAGCCCATCATAAGAAATAAACTAGCAGGATCTGTGTTTGCTCTCTACGCAAGTTTCTGATGATGATGACTGTCAAGTCGCCTCTAGTCTGGAGAGCATCACAATCTACCAAATACCCCCCCTGCATAGTAAGTGCATCACACTGATTCACCACTGGATTTGCCAACTTCCGCATTAATTCTTAGCTGGTGATCAAATTTGACTGTGCATTTAAATTCTCCTCACTTCGAATATGCTGAAAGGATCATGCTCACTGCTCTACTTCTTCAAGTTCAAGCCACATTGTGAGTTGTAAATTACTAATCAATATATTTATAATAATGTACCAAAGGAGATCTAGGTTTAGCAGTGGAGTGTCGCGGAACCGTTTTCAAGCCTGTATTCAAGTGCGAGACAAGTATACTGTTTTCCGGTCTGAGTGCGAAGAGATCTGTGTACACACTGGTAGAAGTGACTGAGCGCCATGCAATTGAGTCAGTGAACGGAGACAGAAATGCGTCTCCAGTATAGGTTCATATTTTTCTTTGTGCGTGCAGTACGCAACATAAAACAAGCACCATGTGATGTTATGTTAATGCTTATTTTAATACTAAACAAGCACAGTAGCATCATATTTTCTGCAACAATTTTGAGCAAAATATTAATAGCACCACATTTTTTTAATATCGTCGTCCGACCGAACATACAGAGCCTAATTAATTTCTGGGCCCAAAATCTGTTGTAAATATGTCAGCAGGTACTCCGAGTGAATACTTTAGCAAACGTTTTAAGTTGTGGGACAATTTTAGTAGTGTATTTTTCAGAATGAAAGTGAGGAAAGCACTACCAGAAGGTATTACCTGAAGTTCTGCCGACATGTCGCATATTATCACAAAAAATGCATGCAGTGTATGTTGTCAAAAGCAATAATGTCCGTTATATGTAAAGCTACAATGTGTCGCAGATTTTTTGCTGTAGCAGTGAATGGATTTGGGGCGGATTTCTTATGCAGCCGCATTACTGGACTTTCTCCAAAGCAGCGTGAAATATGTGAGGTCAGTACAGTACGCGTTATTGGATTCGTGAGGACAACACTCATAAGATTTTAACGCTTGACATCTTTTTCGGCAGACCGCTCCAGGATTAGTGGCGGCTATTGGCGAGGGTAAAAAATTAGGATTACAAGAATGCCGACACCAGTTTCGCTTCCATCGTTGGAACTGCCCTATACTTGGAGATAATTTCAACCAGATTCACACGGGTACGGCACTTGCTGATGAAATTTTAGTGTGTCCTTTATTATACAAATTCTACTACACAAGTTACTCTGAAAATTTCAGGCAATCGTGAGACAGCATTTCTGTACGCTATTTCATCTGCTGGTGTAACGTTCGCGGTCACTCAGGTGAGCTCAAATTGGTAGCACATGGAATAAAAAACCTTTGTATCATAACTCCCCCTGTAGTACTGCTTGCAGGCTCTTTGCACTATTTTCATGTGGGTGTGAAAGTAAAATGTGTGAAATTCTGCTAGTCTGAAATTCCTCACGGCGCCCATATAGATATCAAACTATTGCTTTCACTTTGAATCTTGCAATAAATGAATAAAACTGTTCTGAAGAGAAGCGAGTGATTTGTAGAACACCCACCTATGTTTTGATCTTTAGGCATGTGCCCTTGGAAACATTTCATCCTGTGGTTGCGCACCCCAGGCAACCCTTACACCAAAGACTGAGAAGGGCTTCTCTGGCATTCATGGATTGCAACGGTCCAATACAGACGTGACGCATTTATGGCACTGGAGAGGATGCTCTCCAGACATTCATTACGGTGTGAAAATTGCCCGGCGATTCATGGACTTGAGAGAATGGGATGAAGATGCAAGAGGGTTGATGAATCTTCACAATAACAAAGCAGGCAGAAGGGTAAGTCGCTATTTCAAGCAATATGAAAGTATTTACTGGCAGATGGATGCTGACAGTTTTGAATTTGCAGTTGGTCCAATCAATGCTACGAAAAGAATGCAAATGTCACGGTATGAGTGGAAGCTGCACTCTGAGAACTTGTTGGAAGAAACTACCAACATTTCGTCGCATCGCAGAAAATTTAACGGAGAAATATCGCCGAGCTAAACCAGTGGTTGCAGTTATGACGCCTTCCTCCATTAACACCACTGCAGTACAGACCAACACAAGCACCACCGAGCAAGCGTCTTCTGGTGGCACGAGGCCCCGAAGATCTCTAGTCCTTTTGAAATCCAAGGACTTTTCTCCCATGTCGATTTCCAGTGTAATGAAAGTACGACGTTCAATGCCGGCGGTCCGCACCACACCCCGACGATCAGACCTGGTGTATCTTGACATCTCTCCGAACTACTGCGAATTAGATGAAGGCACCGGATCGCAAGGGACGAAATCTCGTCGATGTTTGCACTCTACGCAACTCAATTCAAGTACTCACGAAAACTCATGCGATGTGCTCTGTTGCGGACGAGGGTACAACACACATCAAAAATTGCACACGTGGAAATGCAACTGTAGGTTCCGGTGGTGCTGTGAAGTTGAGTGCCAACAATGTAAAGAACTATTGGAAATATATACATGCAAGTAGTCACTACCATTACATCTAAAATTACAGTGATACAAGTGACTGTAATTACTTAGAATGTTGAGATAAAAATTAGCAGTTTTGCCTAGAGATCAATCATGTAATTTTCTAATCTCGCCCGGTTTACGTTAGCTTAATGGATGTTAGCTTAAAGATTGAGGCATCCATACTTCAGTGGCCATTGAAGTAATATCTTTATGTAATTACAACGTATTCTTGTTTCTTGACCGCTATCGAATAGATTGACAAAGTTGAAAGACAACCAGATGATGTATTTTGACAATAATATAATAATTCAGCGTACATTGAGCACAGAACTTGGCTGGGTGAAAGCTTAATTGTCTTGCATTTCTTGTGCGAAACTCACCTTGTAGTTGTAATCATTGATCGAAATTTAATTACACACATAATTTCTCTGAACGAGCGTACAATCTTCACAAACAACCTGACAACACCAAACAAATTTGCATTTACATCGTTGCGTGGACTTAATCGTTTTCGCCGTGTACCCTCGGCTACAACAAAGAGACTTGCAGCTGTCTGGGGCTGAATCCTTTGCACTGCATGTTCTCCCTGAGGTTCCTGCGATAAAAATTCTCTTTAAGGGAAAAATCTTCATGAAGATAAATAAAGCAATCAGGGCAATCAGAGGCGAACCTGATATTCCAGTTGAATAGTCACGTTTGCAGTAATTTGGCGACGGTTCGACAAATATTAAGTCGTACACTGTGGGAACTGGGTCTTGTGATCGTTTGACTTGAAGCCTTCCCTGTCTACTCATTTTGACTTGCGTCGCCTCTTTGTATTTGTCCTTCAGAACGTCCCCAATCTCTCGAAAAGATGGAAGTTGGTGCCAGCAAGTTACCAAGCTACATGCACCCGAAACCCCGTGACATTTGCAAATGATTTTGGTCTTCTTTAAAACTGACCGTCTTCCAGCTTCGTTGTTGTGCAAGTTCGCGAGAACTTTAGCTCTCTCTCGATTACGCCCGCTAGCTTTCTCCTGCTCTTGGCTATCGATAAAGTTTTGAGAAAATCTGTAAGAAAAATGGTCCATTGTTCAACTGTCTCACAGGGTTAAACATATTATTTAAAAAATCTGATTATGCAATAAATTATTACTTGTATCCATATTGGAGATTGTCGCCACACCCTCCCCATTTCCATTCAGTTTTCAGTTCTGCTGGCCTTCCGGTAATTCCGCAACCACAGGAGCTTAATGAGCCGTCCCTACATCCCCTTGAAACAGATTGAGCGACAGCAGCAGACCACACAGCGTGAGCGAATGCGATTTCCTTTGATCCTACACAGAATGTCATACCAAGATGGCAGCTGAGCAAATCCTTCTGTACTATTTTCATCGTGTGTTATTACTAATGTCACCTTTGCCCATCAGCGCACCCCAGTTGTCGGACGATGGATCTTGAGCAATCTCCGTGGAGACATTTCCACGAACTAATGAGCGTCGGAGTTTGGAAGACAAAGTGCCGTCCGTTTTAAGTCCTGAACAATTCCAGTGATGATGTCGGAATTGCCATCTGCATTCCCGTAGGCCCAAGCTGGCTCCCTGAATTATGGCTGCCATATGATCCTAAGATTTGTCAAATTTCATGCAATGAATGAGAAAGTGTGAGAAATATATCGAACATTTATTTGTAGAAATTACATGGAAGAGGTCGCATATGTGAAGTTGAGCATCGGAGAGAACACCAACAAGTTGTTTGCATGATGGCAAATGCCTCCAGTCGTCTGCAGCAAAGTTGGAGTAATAATTTTGGACCCGAGTGAATGAAACTTCGGAGGTGACATTATGTTCCCCTTGTGTGCTCTGCTGATTTCCCACCAAACCTTCAGCAACGATGCTGTGCGATTGCTTCCTGGCCTCTTGTAGAATTGAGCTTTCCCAGCCATGCAAATCTCTGTTTAAAAACCAAGGGAATGCAAGAAATTGTTGGATTTCAGTGTAAGGAACTTTTCAAGCATGCAATTGATAATGTAAGAAACTTATCAAGCATGCCATTGATTGTGAAGTATGCGATATTCGTCAAGTAAAAACAAAGCTGAATGCCGCACGATGCCCCATTGTACCTTCGCCTACTCTCAATGAAAATCTTAAGTAGACTCAGCTTATTAAATTGACCCACACAAAGAAGGAGGGCTCTCTTCAGTGCGATTTTTACGACTACGGTACTCGTTTGGCAGGTAAATAGTTTCCAAGTCCTCTCCAAGCAATTAAAATCTAACTGAAAAACACTAAAAACAAGAAGAGATGCCTCTTACGGATGGCCAAGCTGAACTACCATCATTGAACATGGTGACTATAGGAGGACCTTCGTCATAGACTTTTAAGCTTTCAGTCATTCAAATAATTAGCAAATATACCCTCATCTAGCCCTAGAAAACCTTAGCGGAGTACAGTAGGGGAGCAGGTAGGTGACCAGTGGGTTTGAGTAAATCCGCAAAGGGTCACAGAGTCTTTGGCATTCCTACAGAGCCACTTATCCCTGTTGTCACTAATTACAACGTCACTAAATGTAAATGTTCTGAAATTTAAGTGTCAATTACTCCTTCAAAGCTGGAACAACTGGAAAAGCTAGATACTTAAGTGTGTGGCAAAGAATGTAGAGGATACTTACATCCAGTGACCGACTGCGGTGTTGATGAGTGTTGTGGAAGAGAGAAGGAAGAGTAAAATGCAGCTGGAAGGAAGGAGTGGTCGCATTGCTCTCGGCTGAGCAAGTTGGTGTATATAAAAGAATGGAAGCGTGTAGTAGAAAAGAGTCAAGTCCTTTGTTGCGTTGAGATTGTTGTATGAACGTAGGGCGAATACCAAGTGAAACAGAGCCTAAGGACGGTGGAGATAAACTGCCAGGAAGAAACTGGAATGGAAGCAGACTGGGAGCTTTGAATGCGAGCAAAGGGAGGGTTGATTCAGCGCAGGAAGAAGAACAAGGCGGTGAAACGAGACTGTCCGATGGGCTTTGATAAAAGCCGGGCCACTGAAAGGGGCTGAGGAAAATTGGATTATTTATTTCTCCCGTGAACAACTAGAATGATTTGTTACCACTGGAAAATGTCTTCACCAGCCGTTGTTTCTTATACTTCGCCTTCCGCTCCTTTTTCCACAAAGAATTATTGCAGCACACAACCTTATCTTCATCCCTCTCCCTCCATTTTCCTTTTCTCACGTTCAACACACACTTCTTAACTAATCACAAATCTCTCACACACAAGAACCTGCTCGATCTTTCATTATCGAGCCGCACTTATTGCCAACTGTGCGCTAAAATGTCCACTTACAACAGCATTTCTACGATTCAAAGCAGGCATGGCCTTTAGTAAGGACCACGGTCCAGGTGCAATAAATGAGTTTTCAGTCAGCAGCATCTTGATATTTGAGGCAGGCGGCGTTTGAAACAATGCCTTGAGTTCAAAGCGAATTACCTTTTATGTATTCATGGCAAGTTGAGTATGTGGTGCTGGTAGGCTTGATGAGCATCTTCTCCGCTTAGCAGGCAGTCGCTTCTGCTGTATTGAAAATAATTTGGAACGGCTTGTAAAGAGAAGACAAAGGTGAGAGGAGAAGGGATGCGTAGCCCCCTTACACCCACGTCAAAGGGGTAACAAAGGAATGAAAAAAGACGGAACAGCTCTTGTTTAATTTCATCCGGAAACTTGGACGACCGTATCTTCAATTTCATCTTTATCTTCTGTTCCAACACGTCAAAGGACTAGGGGGAGTTGGCTTTGTCCATGTAACATATTTCTCTTTCAATGTTTTCAACAAGCCCATTCATCCCTCGCCAAAAAATTCGATTCTTTCTGTGAGAAATCTTCATTTCATCTTCACTCAAATCATTACAAGTTTATCTCGAGTCGTGCATTGCAGTGTTTCGAAATTTAACTGGAAAGGGAAAGAGTGTCTTGCAGTTATTATGACCAGGATTTCATGTTACACTTGACTGTTGCAAGTAAACATACCGTTATGCTGGTATGGGGTACAGAGATACATATTTGATGTGCTGGCAACTACAAGAGCTCTGGTATGATAAAGTTATTAGAAAAAGAAGGGAATGGCCATGCCCACACTATTTACAAATCTTCGTCGTAAATTTTACATACAAATTATGGTCCCGAGGGGTACTGGTTGCCGTATGACTTAAAAGGACTGATGTAACAACTAACGCAGCGACACTGGAAACCTGCTCCTGCAAGTCCACACGCTTCCACATGGCACGTTCAGTGTGAGTTCCATGATGTTCGTCTCCGACAGGGAGATTGTAGAGGAATGATACCTTGCCAGCCCCCATCCACTCTCAACTTGCCTCTTTGATCAGTGGAGCGGAAGAGAATAATTGATTCGCATCCAGGTTTTCATCTTAGCTCACGTTCACAATGTTACCAAGCGAGTAGATATGCTTTGATCTCGGCTGTTCATTAAAATAAATTAGAGCTGTAAAGTGCTGTATATCCCTCTCACATTTTAAAGTTTCAGACAAGTAAAACAGACAGGCAGGATTCGGACTATCAGCATGAACGGGACAAGTTTCTGGCAACTGAGGCTTCGAAAATACTTCACAAAACAAGTTCTGCATAACGTAAAAATTTGTACCTTTCACTTTAACTGAGAGCACGCGACTTCAGAAGCATCAGAAAATCCTCTCCACTTCCTAATCCTCAGATCACTTATTCATGCTACTAAAAATTCCAGTGGAATTTCAGACTAATACCACCATATGTGAGCAGGGAACACGCATATGATAAAAGGCAAGACAAGTATGTGGATTTTTACATAGTTTACTACTAATCTATTGGTTTATTGCACGAAAAAAAGGCATGGCCTCAAATGATTATTGCAAACGCCACCACAGGTAGACCGCATACCACCAGACGGTGAATGCGATAAAAATACACATGGCTATCATGATGAGTCGCTTAGAATAATTTGGCACAGTTTTTGACGTTAAAGCTAAATGCTCGAGTGCTTTTGTTCGACTACGAATATCATTCTTCCTTATCCTAGTAGGCCGTGGCATCTTGATGCGAATTTTTTCCATGTTTCTCCCCTTGAAAATATTGTCCACAATTCGTGCGCTCTTTGTTTTCTTACGAGAGTTCTCAACGGTCTCAAATGGCGACATGTATTGGTTTCGCATGTAGTAACCGTAGAAATGAAGAAATTGAGTAGAGAGAAGCCTCCGAGGGGGTTTTGCCACTGGGCCATCCTTCACTATGCCAGCATTACTGTATCGAAGATAAAATTCCACAGGATGGCCCACGGATTGTCAATTCGTCCCCGACTGAAGGTCATGTAGAGTCTAGGGAAAGAGAAAATCCACCTGAGGATATTCTACCCACATCAAAGTTGGTGTGATCCATCAGTACCTCCAAAATTGTTGCGATGCTCCAAGCTTGAGTTGGACAGCTTCCATTACAGGTCGTGCCTCCTTTGTTTGTCAACTCCGGCAATCCACGCCATGGAGTCTCATTCAAATGTTCAATATAGTTGGACAAGACTTCCTTAACATGCGTTATGGCACTTCCCTTTTCTCCGCCACGATTGGATATTTTCACGTAGCTGCGAAGATAAAATCCCACCGGCCATAACCACTCCTGCAGGGAAACAAAAATGAGTAACATAATAATTACGTACAAAATGAAATTTCATTTTGCGGGATTCTGAAAAAGAACTGTACCGGTCCATTATGATAATTAAATCCATGAGCCAGTTTCATGTCACTGGAGTCATTGGAATTGTCATAGTAGCCATTGTAGTTCCAATCACTGGGATCCAGCGTCACGGCGCCCAGCGGCCCCAAAAGAATATTCTTAAACTTCTCCAAAGCTTTCAAAGCTTTACTGGTGCTGAAAAGGTCAGGAGCAACCGCCATGGCAATGACAAAATTGGGCCTCAATTGGTAATCAGAGTAACCTATGGACGATCCCACAGTGTCCTTGTAAATGGACCGTCGATTAATGTATTCATGTTGATCTTCTTCATCAATCCAAAATGAAGATTCAAAATTTTGCTTGATAGTTTCCTGCCACTCGGACCAAGACCATCGTAAGCCTTCACTCTTTGCTACTGCATCATAGCGGAAAAATCCGCTTTTATAGGACGCGTCCAAGAATTTGAGGACGGCATAAGATAAGCCGACAATTTCAACAGCTGCTCCATCACGGGGAGTAGCTGGGACTCCCTTATTACCAGCTTTCTCACTCGAACCCATCTTGTCCATCCAGGTGCCACAGTTAAGTCGATTCCCTCCAACTATGAAGCCCGTGTCAGTGTCCACATGGACTTCTACGTTGAATCCTTCATCCTTCATTTGAGCATCTATTTGGTGGCCTGCATTTCTCTCTCTGAAACTAATCCCTTGAAAGTGCCTTAACATTGCCTCGTAGACTGTGTCCTCCAGAACTTCTTCCTGCAATGTCCATTGTCAGGAGTTAATCGTTTTAGCACAGTTACAGTTGGTTAGTTTTAGCGTTATACAGTTGTAGATGTGACGGTATTTATTTTTAGATGAATAACTTACAACTGAATTATCCACAACTGGAAGGGCTAGGTCGTTGGGATACATACGGTAGACTTTCTCTTTCAGTATGGCTTCCCCACCAGGTACAAGCTGACAGTAACGAACGACGGCATACAACCAGAACCAGGTGGCATCACGAGCGTTGTACCTGGCATGAGTACCCTTATCAAGTAAATTCGGGATGAGTCCATGTCGCATCACAGAGGCATACGACAAAATTGTGGCTTTTGCCTCCAAGTATCGTCCGGTAACCAAATATATTCCCGGCAGTGCGATGAACGTGTCTCTTCCCCAGTTTCTCATGTAGCCAGTTGAGAAGTGAGGTAACCCAGCGGACAATGTAACGGTTTCTTTTGCATTGGGCAGGTATGCAGATTTACAGTAGCCAGTGACCTGGACAGTTGCAAGAGCAAGCTGTTTTACGAATGGTGAGCCGTTTTGCACAAACTCATTCATGAGCTCCCATACGCGCTTGTAGGCGCTTTCAGTAACGGCAGTAACAACAATGTCAAAGAATCTCGGGATCAGATTCCGAGGCAAGTCCTTGACATACTGGAAGACTTTCTTCAAGTAAAGCCCAATTTCACGCGTGGATTCTTCTCTGAGAAGCCGATTCGTAATGTAGTCCATGAGCCAGTCACCTGACCTCAAGTTATCACACAAAGGATGACCAAGGTCATCGTTGAGACGGATCGAGCTAAGAAGACTAGCTACGCCCTGAAGTCCGCAATATACCAGTGGAGAATAGCCAGGAATCACGTAGACTCCTGATTGATTATCTGTATCATCCCGCTCTTCATTTTCGCAGCGGAACAATATTTTGTTCAGGTCCCCCATTTTTACTGAGCGGAATAGTTTAGCAGTGACATCTTCAGTCAAAGCTTGCTCTAGATTTTTGATTGCTTGACAACTGGACTCTTGTGGTCTCGTTTTCAAAATTACAACATCTCCGGGCCGAAAGTCGACAAAATTAATCACGGTATCTCGGCCACTTTTTCCAATACGAATGAATTTCGTTTCTTCTGCGCTAATATGCTCGGATGCAATCAGATTATAGTCTTCCAGGCCATTAATAAAGTCTTGACTTTGAACATAGGTACTTGGTCGCGAGTATGGTGGGCCAACTTTGCTATTTAAAAAAATAATAATAACGAAAATAAAATTCAAGACCATGAAGCTTCCAGCCATATTAATTGGTTCCTAAAGAAAGTAGTACCTGACAAGTCGAGCTTCGTAAAGCACTTCCTGGACATCTGTCACTCCAATATTCAGCTGACGAACATTACTACTAGTTCCCTCCTCGGGTGGATTACAGAAAGAAGAGTAAGCCATCAAGATTACATTTTCACCAGTTGCTTCCGCATGTCGTGTGACGACCACCACCTCGGGTGTGTGTTGATCAATGAAGTTTTGATTGTAATTTGTTCCTAGGCTTTCATGCAACTTGTTCAAGAAAGCTTTGGCAGCTGACAACCCACCTGTGGTTGTTGAATATGGACGAGTCTCGTTGACAACATGAATCTACAACAATGTACTCGTCACATGCCGATGTTTCATGAAAACAATCCGTGGTATTAGGAGCTTACATGATGAGGGACTAGTTCATCGTACCCACGGTTGCTTCCTGTTGCTGCGCACGTCATAGCAACCAGGGCTGCTGTTGGCAGGCAATCGAACACTGATCGTTTCTCGATCAAACTGGGATTATCATGGGTTTGGTCCATGAAGAGCGCGTGTGCAATGGTGGATTGGACTAAATCAGTTCCAGTTTTCTTAAAGGCTCCTATTGGTGATCCTCCATAGCGAAAGACGAGCCGTCCCAATTCTTGTGGGGACCATGCATTCATTGCCTCTGTACAGCAAAAACACAAATAATCCAATAACATAATAACAATAAATTACAAAAATCTGGTCGTATGATAATTATTCACAAAAAACAGTAACCTCTGATAAGAGATGTGATTCCCAAACGATTCACAAAAATGTTGTCCAATCTATCAGAATTTGTAAAGAGTTCTGCGAAGACATAGATGTTCGGTCTGACATTTCGTGCGGCGTCCAGCATGTACTCTGCAACATGGATTGGTGTAGAATGACAGTTATCCAGGCGAATGCCATGAAATATTGACGCAGTTTTCTCTGTATATTCCCGCATAAGATTCCACAAGAAGGCTGAATCTGATGGTGCTTCGCCGTATCTCAGCTTGACTGAATCTCCCCACACGATCAGCTCACGTCGCAAGTACACATTGCTTTTGGACTCGGCAAAATTTCGGAGAGGATCATCGCCCATCACCCAGCCGTTGTGTGCCATTATAAAGCGCCCATTTTCCGACCATGCGTATTGCTCTTCAGCTGCCAGGTCTTCGACATTATCAGGTCCGAGAATCCTTTCGAAGTATCTAATGACAGCAGGAATGAGTTACAATGATGTCAACCGAAAGTGTCAACGAACACAATATTGAGCACTGACCTACTAATCAAGGGATGAATAGTGTCAACGACAGGATATTTTGGACCGCCGGCATCAATGCGTTCGTACCGTACGCCATTGATTATATTCTCCACGGCTGAATTCAAATGACTCCAAACGACCTTCTCACGAGATTCATTTAAATTGATAAGAGCCGATCGGAGAGCATCTACTGATCGCTGCAGGCTATCTGCAGCATCACCCCTGAAATACATCATTGGACAAGTAATTAATCGTTGCATGCATTGATGGAACATCAGATAACTTAAGGATTAGTGGGTACGTAGACCCTATACTGACCTTGTTATGTGAAAAATGTTTATGGCCAAGTCCCAGTCAATCATAGAACTAAATCTTCGATATTCTGGATCCTGAATGATTGTCAACTCGCCCTCGGCAGGGAAATCCTTCGGTTGCAATCTACATGCTCTCGCTTTGAATGCCTGAACAGTATCCTCAGTGTCCAGCATGTACAACTGTTCCAACTTGATGGATGGTAATACATGTGTGTACAAAATCTTGCGTAGTGCCTATAAGGATGGGTTGAAAACATTAAATTTAGAGACCAAATGATTACAACACTCAAGGGCAATGAGAACACACATACACACCTCCAAATGTTCTTCCTTGTTTAGTTCCTTCGGAACACCGTAGTTTTCCCACTGATCACGAGCTATTTCCTGGCCCAATTTATGAACAGCAGCGTCCAAGAGGTAGGCCGGTCTTAAGTGGGGTGAATTCAACAGATTGTACGTTGCTTCGGGGTGAGTAACAAGCCAGGGTGTTTCATTGGCAGTATGATTGAAAACCAAATCGCAAAATGACAGTACACCGTGGTCCTCCTTCAGACTCTGGATGTGTTTTCCAATGTCATCCCACGAGGCTTGGATTGTCGGATTAGGATCCATTTGATCCATGATGCAGTAACATGAGTTGGAACCTCCAAGTCGCTGATAAAAAAAATTTACATGAATTAACATCAGTTTAAAATGTATATACTAATGCAAAAATATGTCCATACCTGTACGGGTGTGAAGTGGAGTGCATTGTAGTTGCATTCCACCGTTGGCTTTAATCTATCTGCCCATTCTTTGAGCGGCCCCAAAGACTTTGTCAACACAGTTTGCACTGTCAATGAATTCAAGCTTATCGTTCGGTCCTGCAGCTGAAGAACTGGATCCACGAGGAAGTATCCCGATCCTGACTGTCTAAATTTTCATAAAAACCACATACAAATAGTTAAGTATATACTCCTATACAAACCAATCTCCACACACTCTCTACAATACAATAGTATTACCCTCGATCATTTTCAAAGCGATACAAAAATGTACCACACGTAACAATCTCAATTTGAGCGTAATTCTCGTCATCCCATGTCAGCCGAGTGAACTCCAATGCTCGATGCTTATTCCGCTCGAACTTGACTGTAGCAGACGCTGGGTGGTTGGTACGCAATGTGATAGAAGATCCATGAAGTTTTGGTGGAATCACGAACCGCAAGTTGCATCCTGTAACATTCAAAACGCACACGCATTATCAAAACTGGCCAACGAATACACACACACACAAAATTCAACTTACCCAAAGGAATTTTGTTGAGAGCGTCAGTTCTGTCACCCTCAATCAACGGGAGTACCAATGTACGACATTCAAACGGTGACTTGAACTGTGCCATGATCTACGACATGTGCGAACCGAATCGAGGAAAAAAAAACTTTTACGATTTCCGAGTATTTCCTCCAGCTAATTCAGCTCCGCTGATTAGTTCCCTGCTGAACGGAGCTTGTCAGCCAGTATACAACTAACTGCTCTCTTCAGAAAGAGCAAACTTCCAGTTATGAGAGTCAGACTGTTCCTAACGAACAGCTATCCTCCACCTGACACTGCAACACGACCTGAGCACATGGATGGAGCATACTAGATTTCCTCTCTCACGTCTCCTTAATACATGACCCCTATTCCATACTTGCGATTTTGTTAATCATTCAACTACATAACTTGAGGAGATCAACTCCAGCCCCTCATGGCCGGAACAAGATCAGATGTCTGCGTATCCTTGCCGGGGTACTTACATTTGAATACAATTTTCAATGGTCACAAACGGCATTAGCTTTCATGTACCTTCACAGTATTCAGTACAAAATTGAACAAAGGAAATGGGATCCTTCCGTCCAAAAGCCAAGCCTCCTCCATAAATGTCACACCAACCGACCAGACCAACCTGTGTGGAGATTTCTACTACAGAATTCAATCTCATACGGCTGAAATTTCAGTGGCTTATAAGTCTTTCGATTTCACAGCGTTCGAATTTCATCCATGGGCGTTGTCCTGACTGGAATTTGTTGGTAGACATGTCAACATTATGCTATATTGCGACGACGACAACAAGAATGAAATATTCTTGATTTCATATGATTTCGTGGCGTCTCGTTTCTTGTCTGATGTGGTTACACCGAAGAAACGATCATTTCTCTTGCGCATTCCAGAGCTGTTTTGTACTCATGACGACAAAGGGTTTTTGGGCAATTCATTTCTATTTTGCCAATTCATACCGCAAGTTTGTTACTAACTAGGCCAAGGAAATGATGAAATGAGTAGATTTATGGTGGAGTAAAAATTAATAATGAATGAGAAAGACTCGGAGAAGGGTTGAAATCTGAATTTATTTTTTTTAGTATTATTCAAATAGTATTCGGAGCTGGAAGACATTTGAAACCAACCCTTTTCACTACACCTGCACACAGTGCGGCCACTTGTCAAACACCGCAACTACAAACATAGTAAAACATTCATATTTTTAATTATGTGCAATAAAATGGATTTGAATTTTTCGTCGTCTCTTGTCAGTATAGATTCATTGTCAAGGTTTTTTTTTATACATTATATACTTAAAACTTATTTATATCCGCCCGGATGAGCGTGCACATTATTGTCAAGGAATGTTGCTTATAGTAATATAGGGATGATGATAAAACAAAGTTACTTCAATACAAGAATTCCTAAATCATGTCACCAACTGGTGTGGGAGATTCTTGACAAAGATAACCCGATGGATGATGATGGAGTGATACGTGGAAAATTGATATTTTTCAGAAATCAGTGTTGTTTCTCAGGCTTCATGTCAAGTGTTTTGACACTTAAAATTTCAGCACTTGATTTCGGATCAAGGATACAAAGTAGCACATGAGACTGTTTTTTTTTCAACTTGTCATGCATGCAATTACAATTTTCATTGATCATATATATGTGAACATATTGAACGCACAGAACTTGTTCATAACGTTGTGACAACATTGTGTGTGTACAGGAATTATTCTTTTTAGCGTTCTGCAACCATATAACGTCTTTGCTCTGCATTTTGAGCTTTATCGCAGAAAACTCTCGGAATATTCTAAAGTATTCCCAACTGATGATTAAAAACTGGAGGCATTTTCAAGTGTTTTCACCGCTAATATTTTTTCCTGAATTTGTCAGTGAAAAACTAAATTTATACAAAAATTCCGTGTGCACAGACAATATAGTAGAATATTGCCTAAATATTTTAAAATTCTTAGACTCGAGAAACCATTGCCAAAGCTACGACTGTAAGAACAAGTGATCTACTGGCAACTATATGGCTTGCCCAACCGCAGTCAGCTTTCATCCCTTCCTCCTGTAAACAAAGTGAAAATAAATTGTTGAACGACAACTTTTCACCGTAACAATATACGCTTCAAAGAAATGTTTTTTTTGTGTTTTACTCACCTCAGCATGGTAGTGATGACACTGAGTTTCATTATACATTCGATTTCGATACAGCGGGGGGTTGTTGGGAGTCCGACAGATTTGCGCCACAATTTCATTATCGACAGACAAATTCTTAACTGCCTCATCGATGGAGTAAACGACTTCTTCTGACTTGATTGAGTGATTATTCATTGTATTTGGGCAGCGGCAGGTGCCGTCCGTAACCACCAGGATTAAATTGGTATGAGGAATAGAGTGAACATTGAAGAAACCGGAACACTTGGAATGGCCACAGGCTGTCAGCATCCCTTTGGATGCCAAAGTGTTGGCGTTGTAGGCGGGGCCATAAGTGTACAGTTTGTATTCCTGGTCACAAGGTCTTAATCGCGTTTTATTTATTGATGCGAGCTCGACAAATGGTAAGGGATCTTCAATGACCTGGTGATCGTCTGACATGTCTGCAGACACAAACCATCATGTTGAAGCCATCTATATTAATAAGATATGTGAGCGATGATGGAAAAAACTTACACTCGGCAAGAACTGAGGCAAAGTCCGGAGACACAAGGCTGTGCATATTGAGTTGCAATACTACCCATGCGAAGTAGCTCAATGACAAATTTAGTAGCCACGTCAATGTTTGTAGAGGCTGTAACACATTCAAGTTCATTAAATTTAATTTAGAGAAGCAAGTGTGTACACTCACACCAAAATTACTCAGAACTTACGGTAGTTAGAATGCTCGCAAAGCTGCTTCGGGACACAGGGTGAAAGCACGTTGCTTGGTAATCTACAACTCGGACTTGCTTATAAATCTCAGATTTCACCAGCATCTCCATTACCATTCCATCAATTTCACCGAAAAACTTGCCTGCAAGCAAAAATTTAACAAAGATATCTTAAATGAAAGACTATGAATCACCGTAGTAAAACACTGAGCACCGAGTCAAATTATTCTGTACATATTCATGGAACCCGGAAGCTTAATTTCTCGGTAACATTATTGAAGTTATGTTTTGTGTTTAATGATTTTCTCCATCGCTTATGAAAATATATCACACCCTTAAGTACTCAAATCGTCATACCATGATCGGTTTGCTGCTCGGAGATAAGAACGAATCCATTGTCATCCAGAACGTAGCAGTTCAAAGTTCCAGAGCTGCATGTCCGATTCTGACAGTTGGTGCACTGAAATTACGTAATAAGATTCTGCTAAGTTTTGCCCATGCTTACTGTTTGCTTCTCCAATCAGTCAGTGGATTCTCACCTTTGATGTTATGTCAAAGAATTTGTCTTTCCATTTGGCATGATCGAACTGAATTCCTGTCACTGCCACCGGAGCCCAATGGCCCTTGCCTTCAACGAAGATGGCTCTCGTAGCAGTGACAGTAACGAGATTGTCTGTTCTGGTTCCGGCGTCAAATGGAATAGAGTAAACGAAGCTATCACGATCGACGTACCAACGATCAACTGCCCGCTTATACCAAAGTTCATCAATGGCACGTATATTATTGTCTTCAAAGTTCCTGTCAAATATTACAGATTTTTACAATAGATTAATTCAGACCCAAATGCCGATAAAGACAGTCATTCATAGTTAGTAGTTATTTGCTTACACGTCTGCCGTAGAGATCGGCCTATCCTTATCCAATGGGCCAATCCATCGAGTTAATCCACTTCGAGTTGCGATAAAGGCCATGTGTACTCCATACATCTTGATGAACTCACTGTAAAGCGTCAATTAATGATTTCAAAGGCATTAGGAACAGTGAGACAAATATGTTCCAAATAAAAATATTCGCATTAGTCCAAAGCAGCATTTCCGGAACAAGTCAGCAGTAACGCAGCAATATGTGAAAAGATTCAAGTTTAAAATGGTTGGATCATTTATGAGCAAACATGTTCAATCAGAATTGTTAATATTCTTTTTAAATCACGTGGAGGCTGCACAACCATTCATCTTTACCTGGGCACCAGGGCCAATAGGATGGAAAGTGAGCTTTAACGTATGCATGGATTACAAGGTAAATTTGATGAAAAGACATAATCATAGGTGGAAAAAAATTACTACATCTTGCTCGGTTAAATCAATAAGCCGTAAATAATGATACGCATTCTAATCTTATATTCCCCTCATTCTGCTTTCCCCACTGCAGTTACAGTAACCAGTAATTAAGATTTCAAATGCTCCAGCGAGATTCAGCAGAACTAACAAGCTCATTTGAGTAACTCAATCAAGCATTTGGAGAAAGCATACTTCGGGGCTTGTGAAGAAGACATAGAAAATGATCAATCATGTATTCCGAGAAGCGAAATACAAGAACGTATCCGATACTCACGCATCATTCTTGTTGAATCGCCACAATTTCTCTTCAGAAAATACTTCGGTCACATTTGCATCAAAGACAAGAGACTGAACGAGATGTCGGTCACCTAAAACAATATGAACGGGTCACAAGAGCAAAATATGATGTTGATGACATTAATGTGAATGAACTCACAATAGTAAATATAATCCTGTTGGGTTTTCTCAGTGTTCTTCCAACCCCACGAAGGATAGGAGGAGGTTGTTTGCATTTTCTTGATGAATTCCATCATTAAGTTCTCATGGGCGAATTTATCCTTCGGTTTATCTCCAGGATTTTTATCTGACCGGGGTGGAGTGCGAATGTACTCACAGAAAGTCCAATCTGGATGAAGCTTCCATTTTCTCGGTTGGCCGTGACCTTGGACATCAAAGAATTTGGATACGTTGTGCACATTGTCGCGTATCATCCTGATCACGTCAATCACTCCATGGAAGCGATACATGTTCTGAGGAACGCTGATTGCCAAAGAGTAGCTTGTGTTCGCCATCTTCCGGTATTCATATTTCTGATTACGCACTGTAACTCGTCTCTACAAAAGGATATATACATCATCTTGTAACCAAATCATACAACACCATCTGGTCTGATATTCAGTGTAAAAGGCTTACGAAGTTGTCCTGGTGAACGCGAATACGAAGGTTTCTATGTCCTGCAACTTGGTCCACCATATCTTTGCGCATCTGCAATTTTTACGTAAAGTGGAATTCAGATGAGCAACAGCTAAGATTTACACACCATTTCTGTCTGGCATTGTTACCTCATATAGAGAAGTATCATTATTTCTGAAGCATGTATCATTGTCCATCAACTCAATTTCCATTACATCGATTGCGTTGTAATTGGGCTTGAGAATATCATCCGGAAGCTGAAATGGATTTTTGTAAACATTAAAGTCCATACGTCTGCCTCTAATCAATAGCTATTACTTACAACTGGTCGCCAGTCTGGATGGAATATGGTGTGGCCATTGTTTGTAATCGCGAAAGCGTAGCCATTGACACCTAACTTGAAGGGTGATGTCATGCGGATGAGCTCCTTAATTGGTATATCTGTACCCGCCACTCCTAGGAAGTTAGCCACCCTCTGCTGCATATTCACAACTCCCAATTAAAATCCGCCCTTTTGTACGATGAAAATTCAGCATTTCATTAGCGATCGCGTCAGGTTGCTGAGACAGGGAACATGGTGACTTTTGTTTGCTATCACACAGTCCCGAGTTCTCACCCATATCGTAATTAAGCATACTGTGAATGGTGAGGCAGGCATAAAGACATCAATATAAGTAAGAGATTAGAGCTCTTGAGATGATAGAATACTGATAGGATTCAAAATTTTGACATTTGAAACACTTTGCTGTATCGAAAGGTTAACTCTGGTCTAAAATAATGCATTCTATACTTGTCTCACGAATAATTTCCAAAATGCATGGGTGAGCCTGAGGCGATCGCTTAGTGAATTGCTGCTCAATTCGCTCACTTTCATTGACATAGAACAGAAATATTGTTTACGACTGACTTAACTACGCTCAACATCAATCAAAGCACACGACAAACTTCAATTAAATTACTACAATGATGCACATTACTTTACAAAAACATTTAGAATGCAAACGAATACTTCGAAATTATAGTCAAAGTGAAAGTCTCACTACACTTCAGTGTAAACGTAAAAAAATACATTTCATGCATCAAAAATGTTTTCAGGAATGGTTAGAATGACTGCTCAGTGGTACATCTGAATTCTAAATGTGTCTGATGGAAGTTACAATAATCATGCCACTTACAACTAAGTAATTGTTAACAGCGTTACAACGTGCATGCTGGAGACACATGTTTGCATTGGGTCGGTCTGCAACAACTACAATCCAAAGCTAAGCGAAAGTTTCACAACGTTCAGCATCAGCAGACTTTGCCAGAAAAGAAAAAAAGAAATCATCACTAAGGTATACTGGTGAAAGTAAAAATCGTTGCTGCTTGCTCAGTTGCGTTAGAGTTACATGGTCAATTAATTTTGATCTCAAATTATCCTTTCATGTGCTAACTAAATGTTGCCCCAATTGCGTGTTGTTAGTAAAGATAATTTCATTGTTAATCAAAGTAAGGGTTTGAACGCTTTTTTCTTCACAGACCTGCTCAATCTTCTCCAATATTAAAGAATCGTTCAACTTGATTTTACGCTCACGTGTCTGCAACAAGTTGCAAAACATTTATCATTTACATTTAGTTTGGTGCGTGCTGCAGTAGAAGTGTGAATGTTGGCGTATAGAAAATTCTTTCCAATGACTATATAGCATTTTCAATTATTACACATCGCAGCTGTTTGATGTAGTACAATACTCTGAAATAGCATGGAAGAGATAGCAAAATAGACAACAGAATTACGCGTAACTCAGTGATTGGGTTGACACTGGAAAATAAAATAGCTCTTGATCAATGTGTGAAAGGTAAAAGAAGGGGAAGAGACAGCAAAATTGAAATGAATTATTTGCGAAGGCGAACGCAGAGGGTTTGAATTTCACAAGTACTTGCGTCACATTGATTAATGCGTGCAAGGAATCAATCATCAGTATTAAACACCAAGTTGTAATAATGTGTGTTTCAGTATTGTCTTAAGCTGTTAAGATTTACCCCGCTTACGGTGGCATTTCGAAGGTCAAACACTGGGTATGACACGGAGACCATAAAGTTGAAAGCTGGAGCCTTGGGCCACTTGACTTTATTCGCCTGAAAATCCGATAAAACACATGGATTACTTCAACATGTCACAATTCTAGTGGAAGACTGCAGTGACACACAGTAACACTTTCAACATATTTGGGTTAAATGTAATTATGCTTGGTTTCAGAAAAAAAAACTGTTGTCGCTTATTAATCAAAACGAAAAACGTTCACAGGAAAAAAACCTGTTGGTAAGTTCATGCAACCATAATGCAGGATGTCAAGTCAAGCAAGCGTACATCGTTTCATATCACAATAGCAATCACATGCCAAACACGCGAAAATTAGAAGCTGCGCAAGTTAGCATTTGCCAGAGAATCACTCATGCATCCAATTCGCATGATTGACGCAGCAAACAAAGTTAAGTCAAAGATTCATGCGATTTTCAACATAAAGCCTAACGAACTGTCAGGTCTGAACCCTTGAGAGTACACATCCTACTTCACGAATCCAAATATTTTACTCCCTGTCAAAGACACAGAACCTTATATATAGGCCAATTAATTAGCCATTGAAAATACTAGAGAGTTCTACGTATTCATACTTTTCCTGCGTCCCTTCCATGGATAAAACTTGAAAGAGAAAGTGCATATATATAGGCATTCATAATAATTGACACTTGGGGTTGATCGCCTTCTTCATAAAAGCTTTCCAACTCTCCTGTTCTAACATTAACGTTGGAAACCACCTCGTGTTGACAGTTTTTAAACTATCATCACGTTTCTTACAGTGATCTGCGCTGCTCATCAGGACATTTGAAGACAATTAAAGACATTTCAATGCACGTGTTAAACAAGAAAAACGTTTGTTTTCATGACCCCCCTTGAATTTTCTCAATGGCATGAGCGACAATATGTGTGCATACAAATCCAAATCATGGCATCCTAAACTTCCTAAATGTCATGTTTTCAGTCAAAATATTATCTGCAGATTGCCTCTGTTATGTGTCATTCAAGTATATTTCGCAAGCGTTATTTGACAGATATGGGTCACATTGCTCAAAGCTATTACGCTTTTGTATATATAGATTACTGTTCCACAGAAACTGGCACCTTCGTTTGGTTCCTGCTCTAAATAATGAAATTGCTGTGCAGAACAAGTGGCACAAGTGCACTCCTATATTCCCACTAGACGCGACAACAGATGAAGTTGGAGGAGATGAGATGTGTCATCTGATAAGAAAGTTGTTGACCCTATAAAAGTTCACAACTGCGCTGCCATGCGTAGCATAGACGCGATGATTATTCCACAGATAGAAATGGCACATCAAAGACCGAATAATGTAACGAAACTCACACTTGGATAGGATAAACTGACACAAAGAAATAAAGGAAGAAGACACCGACTTGGTTGACTTGAGAAAATAAATGATAATGACAAGAAATTTTGCATTTCATGGTTGCAAAATTTTCGTTTTTCCCATATAAAAAAATAAATAAAATAAACAATGAAAAAATGCGATTTCTGTTGTTTTCATGTGAGATTGAAGGGTTACCTCTTTGTTATGCTTTCTCATTCTCATTTCTAGTTTCTTTGCAGTGATAGCTTCAGCACGTGGAAACGGTTCAGCATCATTATGCGAGTTGATCATCTAACATATTATTATTCGTCATAATTATATTTCTTTACCAGCACCAATTGTCAACAGAATGTTTAAAGTCAACTAAAAATGGTAGGGAGATAGATAAGAATACGTCAGAATGCTCCTTCACAATGGAATTTTTCCAAGTTCACGGGGACTTAAGTCAGAAAGGCATCTATAAGATACTCAAGGGTTCTTCATCTGCAGTATTACTGCTACGGAAGACACATTGTATTATGGTTATTAGGACAGAACTTTTCTCTAATTGAGGACTAGGACCAATAGATACCGAGAGCAATAATGGATGCTCTGTCCAAAGAACAACGACGACAAAGAGAGAGAATGAGGAAACTACACGCTGGCTTACTTGACCACGAAGGAGCAACTATATGGCCTACATGATTATTTCCAATTTTATCTCAGTTAATTAAGGAAGAAGTTGTGAAAAATAAACGGTTCAAAAGTACACACAACATATTCTATCCTGCTTGTAAAGTGTGCTTATACCGATTCTACTGCTGTAGTAATCACTATACCAATTAAATCTCATAATTTTCAAACAAGCCTACAAAAAGAAAAGAGTTGAATAGGCTGAAAAGGAAACTTAAATTACGATAGGGATGGAAGAATAATAATCAGAGAATAATTGCTGATATATAATATGAACATGATTAGTTATAATTTGGAACTTGAAATTGGTATTTGAACTCGATAAGAGAAAGTGCCGGAGGAGAGGAAAATCTGGAGTGTCCCTCACGTATTCTATTCGGGCATTTTCAGCCTCGCGAGCTCGCAGCTGCTCTGGTGTGATGTCCAGGACGCCGTAATTAAGAAATTCTAGTACGCGACTTCGGGAAATTTTTACTTTGTCCTTGTTCTTATGACGCTTGCTCACTTCCACATGGGAATGGGTAGAAGGCTCGGCCTGAAACGGCTCCAGAAGGGTCCTGTTAGGCGCATTTTGAATTCGAATAAACTCCTTGAAACGTTCAGAGCGCTCTTTCTGTCTTTTACGATTCTTCCGATCCCATTTCCAGTCAGACTCGGCTGTGCTCTGGGCGCCGAGTGAGTTAATTCCAGCATGTTAGCACACAGTCATCCGTCCCCAGAAGTAGTAGTAGTTTAGCAACGATCAAAAAAGGTCGACATGTCGGACAAGTTTAAAAAGCAGCAACATTTCATTGACAGCGACAAGATATCCGGGAGCCATAGTGATGAGAGTCGACGTTCATCCAATATGAGTTGTGATTAGTTTCATGACAGGAAGAGTTAGTAAACAAGCCACAGCCGTTGGGGTTGCATAGCAGTCATCCAGCGAGGAGGAGGAGGAGTTAGTATTTTCATGGCGTTTTAAGTCCACAGGGGCGGATTATGTTCGCGATGGCAGAGAAACACAAGGTATGGCAAACCGAAAGAGGAAGGAAAGTCAAAAAAAAATGCAGTTTAAGACTTGTTTTAAATTGAAAGCCGTACCTTAAATTCTGCTTGCCAATAATATCTCAAACGGATCACCTGGCAGTTTCCCAGACATTATATAGTGAGCGTAACTACAGCAGTCTAAGGTAACTATTGACTAATATAGAAATTAACATTCACTCAACTAAGGGCGCATTGCAAACAATTACTTTCCAACTAATGTCTTCAGAGGTTATTTTACTGTAAAATCGTACGAATTACGTAGAAGAGCACCCCTGTGAAAGCATATCGCAGTTCAACAATTGAAACTTACTGTGTCACACAACACTACGATGACCTTGATACTGTGTTTTTGTAAACAAGTGATTACTTACAGCGAACCCCGGTTCAACCAATAATTACAGCATTACCTCGTCGGAGAAAAACTTTTGCAACGGTACAAGTTCCACATCTGTCGCATAATCAACGAACTCGTCGTTCAAATTTTCGGGCTTTCGTACCACCGCAAGTGGGGCAGCAATTTCCCCCGTTCTGGATAGCTAGAGTCCATTATATTTACACATTTTACACAATTTCCCAACTTTATAAACATTTCCTTCCTCATGAGATGACGACTCACAGGCCATAACTCCGCATGCCGCTCCAAATCTTCACTGCAAATGAAGCTCATATCTACTTTGTATCAATCGACATAAAGTTGTTGGCATGCCATTATTATCTACTTTCACCAGTAATTACCACCACTTCCAATTCATAAGATTCAAGCACATTATCCAAATTTACAATTTACACTATTATTAAGAATTATTATGGTGAATAACGACAGCTATATTAACACGCTCGATTACAGCCGCCCTCACCTGGATTACCTTTCAAACTAACCTGCTCTGGGTCATAAAATTGCCGGGGGTGGCAATGCTAAGAAAAGCAAAATTTCAGTTGATCGCAGGAGTTGGCTTCACGCTCAAATATTAGTCCTATTTGTTTTACGTTTAACACTGTAGAAATTCCAGCTTTCGAACAACTTTCCCAACTACTCGCAACTAAACTTTCACATTCTACGAGATTCTTTTGTGTTCTGTCTACCTAATTCGAAGCCTGTTGGCGTTTTTCCTATCCACAACTTTCTGGACACCTGGATTTGCAAGGAGTTGTTCCTTAAGGAAAGCATATATTCGACTCTTCTCAGATACTTTAGGACAGTATGTCTAACTTTTGATTGTTTTAGATAATCCTCATCGTTGAGCACAAACTTTTCACGTACGAAAAAAAAACTTGTGCGTCTCAAGCGGACCTCACTACGGCAAGTTCAAGGTAGCATCCTCTAAGTTACATTCCCCCTAACGACCCCCTGTAAGATCAGTACGTACTTGAGTTGAAAGTCTATGTCTAACCATTAGGAAGCGATTTAGTATAATATTTGGCAGCAGTTTATCGGTTAGTAGAACAACTATCGCAGACGACACATTGTGAACATCAAGTCCTTACTAGTGTGTCTGCTTTGCTTTGGACACAGAATAGCGTCGCTTCATTTTCCACGAGCGATTGGTACGAATGCACTAAGAAATGCAAAAAACCACGAACGGTGGCGATGCTGTAATTATTAGTAGATTGGCACTTACTATAAATACGAAAAGTTACAAACTATTCCAGCTTTAGCATCACCCGAATTCAAACTGGCAACAAAAAAAATAGAAACGTAGCCAAAAGAATACGTCAGACCTACGGCATCAAGAGTCAATTAATTGTGTAATAATATAATGATCACCAATTACACTTTCTGGTGCTCCTACAGTTATAAGAAATAGATATACTACAAATTCGGAGGGACGCTATCGTTGCTATTTACAAGTTACCACACCTACGAAACAGTGCTAGCTCACATATTTTACTAAGAATCAAACAAATGAGACAGATGTAATAAAAAGTAAGCTTACATTGATGTCCGCGTACACAGGAGTCCATGACACATTGTGCATTTTGTACATGACCATTGGTCTGGACATGACGGGCATATATTTCAGTACCTGCTCCTGTACTTCCCCCAGCGTGGTCACATGAACGAAGTAGCCTGGAGAATCATTAGCGTTCTATTATTAGCACCAGCCCTCCACTTCAGTAATTTACAGTGTCCATACCTTTGTGAGCGCAAGCCATCCACATAACTTCCCGTTTGTCTGTCACTTCGCGACCGATTAAGTAAGTAAACATCCGCACGTAGTTTGCTGGGTCCTGTTTCATCTTGAAAATTTCTTCGTAGTGATACGGTGCACCATCCGTAATCAACATGATGGCTTGGTTACATTTGGCCGATTCTTGAGCTTCAGGTTCTCTATGCTGCATTGGGAAATATTTTTTTATTTCCATTAGTGCCAGATGGTCAAACATGTGACACTTGAGATAATACCTTTTCCAGCACTTCGAATGCTTTCATTAGAGCCGTCGTGAAATTTGCCACCTTTGCTGTTCTATCCTGTTCCAATGCTACTTTAAATTCACGAACATTTCGCAAGTTTGCCTGAACGAGCCGATCCCCGAAGCATGGAACTAGCGGTGTGGTGTCGTCGGTAAAGTTGAACACAGTCACAAAATCATTGTCACTTAGTGTATCCAGGATAGTGGAAACCACATGCTTTGCAATTTCTCTTCTCAAGCCCGTCATTGAGCCGGAAACATCATGTAAGATGACAATGTTCTTGGGGTAATTTGCAGCTTGTACGTACCACGGTCGAAAGCGGCAGTCATACAAGTCTGGGTTGTGCTCATCCTCGTTGGAGTTTTTCCATTTTGTCCCTGCAAATGAATAATGAATTGCACTACAAACGCGCCATGTTACTATCTGTCACAGAGACCATTTGATTACGCAAGCAAGTAGAGCACTGCGAAAAGTGCCACATACTCGCGGGGAAAGCTTTTCTCCAGAACTATTGCACGACATTCAAATTGAATATGCATTAAATTCTACTGCGTTTCATTCTCTACTTCCCCACTTTTTTTAGGTCACTCGTGTCAGAAATGTTTCAAGCATGAAATGAAATGTTGATCTTAAAATTTCGTCGACAGAATTTCCTCCCAAGTAGTTAATAAAATTGTCACGATTATGCAGATAAGATAGCCTTGATTACCGGGGAAATGACGGAGAAGTCCGCTAGAAGACCCGAAGTACTGCCAGTTTAGGGTAGGGTTGTGAATGTAGTTATTCACAAAGGCCATATCCAAATCTGAAGACCACGAGATAGCGTCCAGGATATTTTTATCTGAAATGGTGGATTAATAATACCGATTTAGAACCTTCTCGTTATGATTGTTGTTGGAATTAAAAGCGGAGCAAACTCTGCGTGCACAAAAACTGAGGACGACCAATGAAAAAAATTATATTTAAATCCATAGAAATAGTTGCTGATAAGCAGTAGAATTACGCTACAGCTTATCGTAATAGCCACGTACGACTTAGCAAATATTTCAATGGAAAGATTTTACCTTGGTCATAAATGGATGTGGGCACATGAACTGTTGAAGTCGTAGTATTAACTGCTTCTCCAAAATGGGCATTGGGAACTAACTTGAAGAAATCTTCTTTACTCTCGTCATAGATGTTTAGTAATTTGGCATTCCAATACTTGTTCGATTGTCCTTCCTGATCATTTAATTCCACAGACCCATCCACTTGATTTTTGTTCTTTCTCTCCAAATATTCCAAAGCTTTCTGCTCGGCGAAATTTGATATTCTCTGGAGTTACAAAAGCATACATTACTTCACACTCATGTTTATGTCAACAAGGGCATCCAGTGAAAGCCGTACATCATTTCAGCCATAATTCTCACTTGCCTGAGAACCATGTGATTTATTTCTACGGGTTCCAAAAAGCTAAATTAACTCCATTAAGTTCACTTACCTTTACGGCTTCTATTTTTTCATGATTAGATTTATCAATATCCTGTAGTATATCTTCTATAATTTGACGCAAGTCGAACTTCTCTACTAGTCCTTCCCTGCTATTTTGGAATCTCTGAAAAATGAACACAATGTAGTGAGCATTACGTATGGTTACTTGTGTTTGACAATTGCATTCAACTTGGAGTTATCCTCACCCCTTGAAGTTCTTTATATTTAGTGACAGAAAGACTGAGTTCGTACAGCATTCCCCCGAATTCAGATGCCCAGAATTCCAGCCTGAAATGACATTATCACGAGAGCATAAAGTCACAGTTGAGGTCATTATGGAAGGGAAAAAATTCCGGTTAATGAGAATATCCTTACTGCTGAGAGCTGACACCCTTGTCTTGAGTTCGCCCGTCTTGCGTTTTACCAGTTTTGATCACCACTAGCAATAAAAGTAGCCACCTCATGGTTTTCAAGTCACCGGGTTAGCAGGAATCCTTTTCATTCAAAAGGAAGATTACAGCATATCCTTCTTCTTCAGTTAAAAATATGAATGGCCTACTTACAGACGTTGCGTTTATTTCTAGTAGGAAACCTCGTGGTCTTGATAGTAATTGTAGTCACTACAAAAGCGTCGACCACCATTTGTGAACCAATACACAAATTCACTAGTGTAGGGGCCAAGTAGAAAGGATCTGCTGGGTAGTTGGACACTCAATTTCCCACATCAAATCATTCGAGCACAAGAGTAACACCGGAAAAACGCTGCAATTTTCCATTTTACTTAAAGTTAAATAGGGTGTGATCTTTTGAATTGTTCGGGGGGGACAGTTCTGCCTCTTTTGATAGTTTCACTCAACTCCAGTTCTACTTCAAAAACTACTGAGCTTTGACTAGCCCTTGTCTCGTTTGCAAGAGCGCAAAATCCGGTCATCAGCCAAGTCGGTGCATTTAGGATCGATGCTACGGATTTCCCCATGGCACACGCGTGTCTCTCTCCCTTATGTGAAGCCCAACGTAAATGTTGCTGGCTGCATGCAGAAAATAACTCGCCACGAGTGTGAAGCAAAAAGACTACTGCTGCAGCATAGCACCCGGGTGCTAACCCGTATTCGGAACAGTCATGACGCTTCTTCAATCCGGTCTCAGACAGAGCGCGGTTTTGCCACAGTCAGCTCTCATTCGGCTTTTCTGCATAGACACTACGACAGTACATAATTACGTGGATTTTTCAAGGTATCTTGCGCAGTAGAGCAGTGCGGATTCTTGACTACTTCAAGATGTCCTGGATGATCATGCCGAGTAGCAACTAGGAGGGGCAAGATAGGACTTTCTTCTTGCCAATAAATGAGCTTAGCACTCTGACTCGGCCGCTTCCTTTAGATGGCTTCATTGAAATACCTTCGAATTCAGCCTGTCAGTAACAGCCACCTTTTTTATTCTGCTCATAATATAATTTAGGAAACGCAGAAATCTGACAGGTTTCCCAATAGTTTACTCCCGGTCTGGCAGTAAAACTCCTCGGGTTACTCGACGCTGGTTAAGATAGCTTTGGTTCAGTCAGCGATGAAAATTGGTGATGTTTTACTCGGACTGACTGGTTAAAGGTTTGACGGTGATTTGATGAGTGGCTTGTAGGGAAGTTTGATGGAATCGTTGAATGAAACACTGCAATAGAGAGTACCAGTACATGGTCTAATGATCTTGCCTACCATAATTTGCAATTGCCTTCTGTTGTGTGTTTTCCATCAACATTTATTGAGCGAAGCTGTTTACATTGTATAATTACTCCTCATCCTGAATAATTGACAACAAACAATCAAACTCTTAGTTCAAGCACTAGGAATAATGCTGGCGCGTATGCAAATTATAACTATTTTACATAAATCAGTCAGTAATTTTATGTCAAAAAGTAAGTCTCAGGTAACACAAAACCATGCCTTTCAGAATTTGCAGACTCATGTTGAAATTACTCATTTGCTGGTAGCGTGTTTACTCATTCATTAAAGAATGACTATAGACTAAGCTCATTGTTTGCGTTTTATCAAGTGCTGCTTTTCAGACAACTGATTGACAACAATATCCTAAAATTTGCATTGATACAGATTACCACTGGTCTGTGTATTCCAGAAATTAGTTCACATTAACTATTCAGTTTTAAATGTCGAGAAACATTCATTAATGAAATGTCAATTGGCAATTGACACAGTCCACATGGGAGAAAGCCATCTGTAACGTTTCAGTTACATACTTACTCGTCCGCAGGCAGGGTTAGGGAACGGTCACGGAGTTGCAATGCTCCCCTGAAAACAACCCAAATGTCAATCTAGCTGATCCAAGTAGCTAAAGATAGTGATAGGAAACATCTGGAGTTGATTGCATCGCAGAGATACAAACTACATCATCATCACCAATCACCATGTGATAGTTGCCGTGGTAACCGTAAACAACGTCGAATGAGACAAATAGGAAGGTTGCCACACGGTGAAAGTCTCCATGGTGCCCGTACCAATACTAATATTGCTTTGGTTACCACATATGTGATGCAAATGATGAGCACAGTGAAATCGTGGTGTTCTTTGAGACGTTTTTCGACCTTAAAGTTATATGCGGTCACAGCTGCTTTGCTGCTAAACAGTGACATTGCACTTGCTCATTCAATACTCACGTCAGTTTGCGTTAATTTCAATGCTAATTTTATGTCTCATCACACATTTCATAAGCTACAGCTAATTTAGGTCATGTGCCCAACTGGGATTAAATATTAATAGTGAAACATTAGGATTGGGGGCGACTGATAAATGATATGGACCGACTACACAATGTTGCCTAGTAGTTTCTAAAAAAGCATGGTTTACGAATTTCAGTAATTCACTTACAACTTAATTTTACCAACAATGCCTCGTATGATTATGAACATACAAATTTTGGAAATTCCGGTCCATTTCCTCAAGCTTTTCAGATGAACCTTGAAGCATCTAGCCCACAATTTAATTGCTTAAATTGCCAAATGGGGTCATTTTTGACTTTCACTGCTCGTCATGATTCATGACGATGACGAGCATTCAATATATGAAACCAAGGCGAATGAAAAAAAAATGTTGTTTCAAACTTAATGGATATCAATATAGAATACCTAATATGTAAGTGTGAAAATAAGACAAAATCAGGTAAACTACTGTGCTAGAAGATCACCTTTGTTATATACGAAGCTGAGGGCGATTAAATTCATAGAGTAAAGCAAGACCTATAGCGATCGCACTGATTACACATTAACTATAAATTGTCATTGTCATTAATCTGGCTGATCTGCACTAAAGACCGAGCAAATGAGATCACACAGAGGCGTCGGGACTGATCACAGTAAAATAAAAGCTGATTCAATTGAGAAAAGTGCAGGAGAGCCACTTAGAGCTGAACTAGTCAACAGTGGGAAGCAGAGAACACACGGTGGATGATCATGCGTGTTGTTGTGGGAGACGTGTATGTGTGTGAGTTTTCAATACAACCTTTTCTCAAATGACAGCAGGGTGTCGATTGGAAATAGATTTTCCTTCCGAGTGACGAATCGGAAGTAAAATCAAAGTTTTTTCGGTCAGTGTATTCAATTCACGTTATTTAGGAATTGAAGTAAGTTGCTGAACTGTGGGCTGCTATTTATATGCAGTGTTCGTTCGATGTAAGGAATCCCTGTGATTGATCTCTCCCATAGAGTTAAATTAGATTGTTACCACTGTAATATATTTTAAGCTTGGAGAATGCATTCAGCCCTGGTCTTGTTGGTTCAAAGAAGAATGTGAAAAATGTCATCGTGGCATCTTGGATTCGATCTGATTGTGACATTCTTGCTCGCAAGTCTGTTACTGTACAACTATGGAAACTGGTATAGGCACCACATCGGAGTGACGTTAGCCGTTCTTACCGCATGGTACTTTTCTTTCATTATAATTTTCGTCCTGCCCATCGACATCTCTGATGTAAGCCACTCATGATCTTGTACTTAATAACTATTTGCATGTAGATGGATTGTAACAGTAATTATGATTGTTTGTTTGTGATAGGCGGTTCACCGGCAGTGTTTGGACACTTCTAACATAAGCTCCATCATCTCTCTTCAGAATGATTCCTTCGCTGGTCTACAAAACCAGACAAACATTCCTGATCCTTTAAGTACACAAGATGACCTGTGCCCAAAGCCGGACAGCTTTGTCGGTGACAAAGTATTGAAGAATTTGTGGCGAGTCGTCTATTGGACATCCCAGTTGCTGACATGGATAGTTTTGCCCATGATGCAGTCGTATACTCAGGCTGGAGAGTTCAGAGTTACTGGAAAGCTTCGGTCAGCCCTCATGGATAATGCAATTTATTATGGAAGCTACCTATTCATCTGCAGCATACTTTTGGCTTACATTGCGAGCAAGCCTAATCCCATGGGATGGCATGAATTGAAAGTAATTGCCTCATCTGCATCCAATACCTGGGGTCTGTTCCTCTTGGTCTTTATGCTTGGCTATGGGCTCATGGCCGTTCCAAAGGAATTGTATTATCGCAGCTGTAAATCGTATAGTCTGAACAAAGCTTACTTCAATCTGTCCAAACTGAACGCTGAAAGATTGAGCAGTGAAGAGCAAGTGGACGACATTCTGGAGCTCCTAACAAGCTGTTTAAAATTCGATATGGAGCAGCGACGGAAGAGGCTATACCAGGAAGAATTAGATGCTGTCTTACGATTGATTCCAATTGAAATGAGGGACAGAATAGGTCGCCGAAATGTAGAGCCAATGGATCACGACCTAAAATACTTGGTCTCCATTCACAAGAAGCTGAAGAAGAGTCTCATGAATTTTAATAGAACGGAGGCACTGTATAAAATCCAAGTATTAAATGCCATAGAACTAGAGGACATTGAGAAAAGTTTGAGTTTGCGAGTGTTTCAGCAATCCATCGACACCGGTAGGGGAAGAATTTGGTCTGTTCTTGGAAATAGAGCAGAATGGATCTGGAAGTGCTTCATTTGGAGATGGATTTTAGTGTGTACTAGTGTGATATGTTTTATCTTGAGTCTAGTTGTGATTTGGTCAGAGGCAACTTTCTTTGTTAGGCAACCCAAATTGAGTATTTTTGCGCACTTCATAAGTTATAATTATGGACTCAACGAATTCCTCTGCTTGTTCGGGATCCTTTATTTGGCCACATGCACGTTTTATACAGTATTCAAGATAAGAATATTCAATTTTTACTATCTTGCGTCTGGGCATCTCACCGATGAATACAGCTTGATATTTGCTGGAATGTAAGTTGATGAATTTCTATTCTATCTTGACACTGACAGTGCACTTCAAAGGTCAAGAGTTTCTAAGTGATTTCTGATTTTTCAGGTTACTGTGCCGATTAACTCCTCCACTATGTCTCAACTTTTTGGGGATGACACATATGGATAGTCATGTCATCAAGACGCAAGAGGAAGAGACAAGTTATACTTTCATCATGGGTCACATGGATGTTTTAAGTTTACTATCAGATGGCTTTAATATTTATTTCCCTATGGGAATACTGATTGTCAGTTTATTTACGTGGTTTCGAGTTGGATCTCGTGTACTGAATTACATGGGAATCACACAGTTTCAGCAGTTTCTCACTGATGACGAAATCAGTGTAGAATTAGTCGGTGAAGGTCGTGACATCGTTTCCAGAGGTAAATTTCTAGCGTTTGCATACTGCAATATGCCACTATCCATATTTTGTACCACGCTCAACTCAATATTTTAAATTTCTAGAACGGCGTAGACTGCATCGCAGCACGGAAACTCAAAACCGGTCGAAGTACGATCGCTCGCAAAGAGTGGCACACGAAGCTAATGCGGCAGGTAATGTGTCATATAGTAACTTTATAAGTAGCACGCTATGGTTTGTTTGTGCAATTGCTGGCCCATTGATTGTTTTCGATGGATTGAGCATTACTAATCAACCAGTGCACGTTGCTATGGATGTCAACTGCTCGTTAGTGAGTGGTTTTGGTGGGCCAAGAAACCTTTCTAATTGTCTTTCTTAATGTCTTTATGTTCAGCTCGGGATCTCGAACATCTTGAAGAAACCCGGATTCGTAGTCAAAGCAGGGCGTATGGATCCCCTGACGCGACGAGAGGCTTCTCCTCGACACCTCCTCGAGGTCTTTTTGATGACGTGTAGTGAGGTCCACGGAGCTCAGATTAACATGAAATGTGCTGTAGAAGTCATTCTAAGTCTCCTATCCAAATGCTGAGTGGAATTATTTTATTGTGTGCTGTCTACTTGATCCAGAAAATATATCTTATATCGCAAAATAGAATTTCCGTTATTTAATCACAATTCACTGTTGTACTCCATCAATTTAAATGTCTCTCAAATCTGTGAGCTTTCATGAAACGGGTATTTTGCCTGGATAATCTTGGTCTTCTACACCTCATACCATTTCTCATTTATCATGAATCCGTGCGTTATTTTTAACAATCTATGTTGCAGAGATAGTGGTTGAAAACTTCACGTAATTTTTTATGAGCCTCAAGTAGAAATCTCACGCAAGTTGAGAGGACAAAGCTTCATCGATGCATATTTCCCGAGATCACGCAGTCATCCGCCTACTGTGCCCATATACCTGACAAAGTAAATAATCTTTCAATTTGCATTAGCATCAGAAATTTCTATGAGTAGAATACCGAATGCCGAACCATCTGTCTGCTTCCGACATGAGCTTCTGGTACTCACTTGTCATCCGATTATTGTGGTTTTGGCTTTATCCTGTTTTATACCAGGTTTACTCAAGAGCAAACCTTTTGTGAAATAAACCCATAGATTCACTAACGTATAACTAAAAGCATGATCTTAGCTAAACCTATTACAATGCTAAAACAAATTCCAATTTTCGTTGGAGCTTAGTAAACGAAAAGGAGATTGAGTTGAAAAGCCTCTTTGAGGGAGCAGTTTTCTGAGGTTGAATTACATCACTATCCATATTGCAGATGTGTTTTTTTTTGCAGTCAATTATGCAGTATTAGTTAGCCAGTTTTCAAGCTGTTTCTGGAATTGAGCCATCCTCCACGATGTTTAATTCATGCTTAAATCATAGGCACGATGATGGATAAAGGGGCCGAACTCAATGAGAGCATCATTGCGCGAGCATCAACATGGCATATTATTGACCATGCCATTATAATAACTTCATCATATGATGAAGTTGTACCTGGCTTTAATATACTTGATGCCCAATAAACAATATCAAATGCAGTTGGAACGTCCCTAAAAAGCAGCGTTATGAATTGGGGAGTGGGGACGCTAACAACTTACTTTCAGACAACCTCACAGTCGGTATCACGTTACCGCAATCATGGCATCGATTGAAGTGCTAGAGCGTTAGCAACCTTCGCCGCTAGGGGACGAATTCGCCACTTGGAACGGTAATATGAAAGCCCACCAGTCATCACGCTGATTAGTAGTTGGACCATAAAAATATTACTTGTTCAGGAAGACATTCTTAAATATCTGTTTATTACAAAAAATGTTAACTTTGAATTAAAATAAAAATTCAGAACTCGCACTTTAAACTTACGGATCTTTTCAGTGGAAAATTTTTAGCGGATTGAACTCCCTCTGGTGGAAAGATGGGATCTCCTGACTTGGACAGATAAAAACTTGGTACACCTGGATAGCATGCCTTTGGTTATTTTTTTTGTTTAAGCACATCAGTATTTTGGTGGGTTGTGTCATATTCTTTTGGTTTTGCGTGGTAATGACGCAGACGGGGAATCAGAAAACATTTTTGAGGATTGGTAATGGTATCACATCACACGGATCTTTCATGAATCACGATACTCGCCACCGTCATTCCTCCTACACATTGTGAAAAGTCGGTTAGTATTTCGCTAGATAATCATCCCTTGTTTTCAAGTTTAAATTCCATATCTATTCATGATCCGGTGGAAAATATGAACATGTCAACATGAGGATTTAACTGTGAATGAGTGTTGTTGTGCCACTAGGATTTTGATACGCTGTGTGTTCATTGGAAATACCCGAACGCGATATCTAGAGCGTGGGACAAAATTTGGCATTGTCTAAGAAATTCAGACCAGGATTCATCCAGAAATTCCTCAGCTCATGCATCAACCTCACTGCATTAAAACGCACATAAAGACCTAAAAATAAATGGAAACTCCTCCGCGGGATCCGGTATGCAGGTCCATAGCCCTCAAAATATAGATGAAGATGAGAAATCCCCATAATACAGCACTGCTGACTCAGCGTAAAGGTTTGCAATAGGGGTGATTTTTTTTATTAGTGCCCTGAAGATACAACGTTGTTACAGCCTTGTTGGAGGCCTTTTTTCACTGTGTGTCTTCTTGCTAATCCCTCGCTCCCGGTATTTTGGGCGTCTTCGGTAGTACATTGACTCTGAGTAATGTAACTTCCAACCTATTTCACACGGCCAGATCAGTTGGACTCACCAACAAGACGTCGTCTCACCCTTTTACTTCATAGTTGCTCCTTTTACTGGTCTTTACACTGCACTGCAGTGCTCAACCTGCTTTTGACTCGATCCGCATTCTTTCCTCCACCGTGTGTGTGTACTCTTTCCACATCCTGCTCCTCACAAATTGTGCCGATTTACATTTTATTCTGTAATTGTTACTACAAACTACGTGCTGCACCATCCGATTCTACACTATTTTTTGTAAACAATAAAAGTTTCTCTCTGCGGCTGGCATAACAGTATCAAGGTAAGTTTAAAAGAATTCCAACAAAAAAGAGTTACAAAATTTTGTAAGCTTTCAAGGAAGAAATCGTACAAATAGAATATTTGCAGTCTGTTATGCGTTCCAGGTTTGCATGTTATACGTATTCAATAAAATAACTGTTTGGCCACAGCCCATTAATATTGACTGTGAACTGAAGTGACAATGTGCCGACCTGATCCAATTAGCCCATCAGTACTATATACTATAAGCAAACCATCACATAGTCAACTACTCACAATTAACTGTCACATCTGAAATTCCTCAACTAAACACCTAAGCGCCAGCTGCTATACTTTGCTTGGAAATTACCATCAAAGTGTACAGTTATGGCATGTGAGGAACACGTGGGAATTAAAGAGTATAGAAACTGGAGACGCCAGGAAGAACTCTGTTGAGCTGCAATCAGAATACTAATTACTTAAATTAATGCTTACCTTACTTACGTCGCGTGCCTGTCGTACTAAACAAGCTCGCGATCATTCATTCTCAAAAGTTGTACATTTTTCCGAAGGTAGAGACCTACAAATGCAAGTTATTGTCAATGATTTTAAATCAGCTGACTTGAGGGTATCAGTAGGCGCAGGCCCATTTCAACCCCATGGACCCGAATAGATGAATGTGAGCTATATAGTATCCGGGCTTTCAGCGTTTCCAATGTTTTCAAACGTTGTCGACAATTTTTCTGGTAACGACTTGAGTGGGATGCCATTTCCGCGTAGTTCCAAGTAGCATCATAGCTAATTTTAACACCCATTTGTAACGCATTCAAGCTCCCTGAATGAAACCAAAGTTCTCGTAGCAAGAAGGTTAAGGTAAATAAGAAACCGAATTTATACCACCATGCAACATATTTAGCACATAGCACACCTTTGAGATAGAATCCATTAATGATTATTAGTCACACTAATTAGATTAGTACTAGGGTTTCAGGACTGTTGTATAGGGAAGACACAATTCATTCTTTCTTCTACACAGCAGTGTGATAGCCCTGAAGACATGGGACGATTTTAGAAGCTCCGGCGGGTGGGTAGAGAACATGAAATCCCATTTGGCACATTAATGAAGAGAAAATGCTGGACAGAAAATGTAGAGAACCCGTATTAAATCGTCCATTCTGTTCCTGACGATACTTAGGTGCACAAAGCAACTTACTTAATCTGTATTTTTCGCCCTCTGTTTTCGGCCGATCGTCGTTTATTCCCTCATAAACAGCCTCCTCCTCGTCATTCAATTCCCGTCTCTTTGTTCTATTACAAGTTTAAAAATTAACAAACTAAAAAATGATGCCCCTGAGTTCACTGATTTCACCTCATCTCGTACTTCGACAGAGCAGCTCTGCAACAATAACAGATAACAATGGTCTATTGTTCGTTTTGACGGCAAAAACAATGTGCATAATTCGTAATACTCAATTCATATTTACTTTTAGACTGACGACATTAAATATTTTCTTTTATTTTTAGCTCAACGCCAGACTCAGTGGAAGAAATGGCGGATTCTCGTGCTGTCGTCGGTGCCAACAGCAATAGAACAATGTCAAAACAAACTTCTCAAACTCAGCAGTCCTCCTCCTCCATGACGCAGTCCTCTTCCATGACGAAAGAAACTAAAACAGTCACTATGTCAACAAATTCTGTTCAAATGCAGCAAAAGCAGCAGAACACAATGCAAATGAAGACCTCAACTTCGGGGCAATCGGGAATTTCGACTGTCGGGATGACTCAGGCCAGTCCCAATGGAATAAGCTCTAGCACTACGATGATGTCAAGTAAAACCAAGTCTACAATGAAACAAGAGTCAATTCAGCAAAGTCTTACTGATGACAAAGGCTCCGTTAATTCTCAGAAACTGGTAGATCTTAATCAGCGGCCAGAGATAGAATTTGAAGACGATAACGGTGGGGATGGAGATGGCAAGGTGAATGGGAAGGATTTATGTGGTGATCTCATCGACGTTAACAGTGAAGTGATGTTTGCATGCAGCCCTAAAAACAGAGGAAGTGATTGTGTCCAGAATGATATGATTAATACGACTAATAATAATTGCAGTAGTACTACGCTAACAGTTCACCCTGACTTGATATCCGATTTAACTCCTACCATGTTGAACCAGTTGAATTCAGCTGGTAAACCACCAAGCATGCCCTCTTGTGTTGTCGAGCAAGTTGATCTTGGAGTAACAAACATGCCGAGTGAAGTGTTGCATTATGACCTCAGCCTTCCACCGACAATAATGGAGTGCAATAATGGATCCAGTGCCGAGGAGGATGGCGATGAAAATGTTTGTGGTTGTCGTTTGCTTTAGCTATATAATTATAATACGCATGTAAAAGTATAAAATCGCATTTGCAAAACATTCTTGACGATGTGTGCAATGTGGTGGGCTTAAGTTTTAATTTAATTTGCATAAGTTACAAAAGAATTCACATGGTTCGTGTCCTTCATTTCAGACTCGCAAGAAAAAGAAAAAGGCCAAGAAATCGGAAAGCTTCTCGGTGGTGAGTCCCTTTGATGTGGATGATGTAATTAATTAATTAACGCCCTTGCGAACTTTATGACATAAGTCTGCGTGTGTGACATGTTTGGTTGCGTGTGTGCCATTGTCTTGCTAACAAAGCTTGGCCATGTTGGCATATTAATGCTGGGCTGTACTAATCTCATCATCTGCATGGCTTATTTTATCAGGTTACCGTCAATTACATTGACTTGAAGAAGTTAGTGGAAAAATATCGTGTGCATGAAGCATTATCTGCTTCCAATAAACCCTTCGGTGAAGTGCCTGCCTGCGAGAAGAGTTTATTTGCCAAGGTGTCAGTTGCCGGCTTGAGACGAAGCTTCTGTGACCAGCCAACCTACAAACGACACGAGAAAGAAATTAAGCCAAATGAACTGACGGTAATTAGCTTAGTGGCCTAATATTGTAGACACAGTAGCCTTGGGAAAGTAACTTGCTGAGGGCTTCTGGGCTTCACCAATGTTTTCATCATAAAGTCTGCGGATAGAGCTTAAGCTGAGCTCGAGCGAAGGTGTTTCGAGAAGGTGATGGCGTGAAAACTTTTACTGGATATTCCTGTT
>JAQIWI010000314.1:0-40128 GCA_034698825.1 Deuterosminthurus bicinctus | reverse complement strand
CCCAACGTTCCCAAGGACCTCTTGGTTAGGATTTCTCATTGCAAACTCAAGTGGGACTAATTAATTATAAGCCGAAAGGAAAGTATGACGTGAGAAGAGAGACGGCTGCTCACTCTCTCATTCTTTCACCCATAGATTATCATTTGGAATTGAGTTAGCCAAATATTCCATGCTCATCAGTGGGGAAGAAGGAAAAATTTGCAAGCATTCTCCTGGAGGAGAAAAGAGCTTGCATAACGCTTCCATTCGGAAATACTTATAGAAAAATTGCAAATGTGTGTGAGCTTCAACTATGGCTCTGCTGATGGAATAAAATAAAGGGAGGAGGAGCTGTAGTTATGACCAGCTGCTGCTTTCACTTTCGCAAACATTGAGAAGAGAGAAGGAACAAAGTGAAAGATGTAAACTACAGTTGGGTCTAATATAAGGAAGGATTCATAGTGCGGGTGGTGGTGGTTGGCCGAGTGGGAAAATAATTCACTGGTTTGCTTATGAAATGACTAAAGATAAATAAATGGGGGTAGCACCTGGCATCCAACCATCCCCTCCTGGAGCCGTAATAAATCAGTATGGGACCACGTACTCCTCGACCATGGCTCCACTTTGCGAAGATCCGAGGAGAAGTTGAAGTCTTGAATTTGATTATGGACAAACTTGCGAATATTCCAGGGCAAGTCGTTGTGTCTGCAAGATAAGTAACAACAGTTAATGCAATATGTCATCATCATCATCCCTATGAGAGTGGCTTTAGCTTAAGTACACGTGCGTTCGTGTGTCATCGTCCCACATAAATATAATGTGTCAGAATTTTAGAAAAATAATTACGACCTCGTTCATTGTCTGTGACAAATCTGGCCACGATTAGGAACCACTTTGTCAGCTGAGTTAACCGGCGACGGGACGTGTAGTTGGAACAAGCGAGAGACATTTGTTATGCCATAATCGCCATGAATTTACTCTCCCTTTCTCTGTCGCTCTAGCCTCACTCCCATTACCCTTTGCAACGGCACCTTTCAGTCCTATCGAGCACATGCGTATACAGTACAACTAATACAGCCACTAATTTCACGCATCTGCAATCTTTAATTAGCTCCTAATGTCCGACCTTTTCGTTGGGAAAAGCTGAGAGCAAGATAATCAAAAACTCGGAGCAAGTCCACATTTGGAAACTTCCACTCGTTTATACGAACTTTTATTTCACATCTGGATAAAGTATGTGTGTTAATACGGTCGTGCCATTAGAGAGCGACTTAAGTTTCCCAAAGAGCATGATGAGGCTCATATGGGTGTACTCAACATGCTCACAGAATCATCTCCTTAATGCGCTCTTATAAGAGTCTCTTCTCCGTCATATGAGTCATATATCCATGTAAGAATATGTACAGTCAAGTATATGTGCATCTTTTTCCAGATGAATTCAGAGAAAAAGAGAGCGAGGGCTTCGGGTGTAACAGTCTGATACAGCTGTGTTGTGGGGCGAGATTTTCACACACACTTCTATTCAATGCGTGAGGTCGGAATGAGTCCTTGCGGCTACATTTCTCACTGTGTGTTTTCAATGGGCAATGTATACTAGGAATGTTAAAAGGGAATACAAGGGAAACACAGCGTAATCTCCCGTTCATTCTCGGTAAACTAGCGACAAATTAGGCAACTAAATTTTAACGGCCTCAGATCCAATCAGTTCACAAAGAGCATGTAAACTGCAGTAATCCTACAGCTGCATTTATTGCCACTGCTAATGATCTTCATCGACTATAATCGTGCGTGTTAAAAATCTTCCTCATAGTTACAAGTTTGCTCACCGTTCCTCTATGTGATCAATAAAAAAGGTTGCTGAGTCTCGTTCCTTAGATCGATCCTACTTTAGCTCTTATGATAGACGGATGTACTCATTCTTGTACGAACTCAATCAATTACAATGTTTCCAAACGTTTCCAGTATTAAATTTATCTGCAAACTTACAATCACCCTTTTTATCTCGGATTGTAGTATAGCTATATCACGAGATTGATACATTATAGGGAACTCAAATTCTTTGAAAATCGCATAGTTGCGCCTTTATTTATGTAACTAATAATCAGACGAAAAGGTATAGAGAAAAATAGCAATGTTGTTTATTTGGCTTGCATAAAGACATGAGATGCTGAACGTGCACAAGCGCATTTCCCCTACATCAACTTGCAGTTCAACTTGTGGTTCTACCACATATACATGGACCTTTGCCTCTCAAATAAAAAGCTCAAGATGAAAAGAAGCAGGAGTGGTGAAAGGGAATGCCGAGAAGGAAGGATTCTGTTGACACGTGCGAGTCTCTGTCCGCTTTAATACTGCTGCGTTAATTTATAGCTTTGGCCTGGCCAGATGCACAACAAGCAGTGCGATTCTTCTCTCTTTTCCTCCCACAACCCGCATGATTCCGTGGCAAGAGATGGGAAATGCAGAGACGACACAACCTATTTTTCCGCTTCAAGTCCAAGCCAGGCATGTACGGACATGAGCCCATGAATAGCCTCGCCCTGTCAATGTCACCCGCCTATTTCCTTTCTCTACTTTACTCTGCATTTTTGGGAAAAGGGAAAAAATTATTAAAAGTCCCACTGCTGAAAACATCAAGATTGGGGACGACGTTGCTCCTTGAATTACACTACCCGCACTAATGCTATTAGATAGGAATCCAGCGGGGAAATCCCCTTACCTATTCTCCATTGCTCTCGAGTCCATACCAGCACATGAAGTGATATTAAGCATGACCTCCACGACTAATCCTGTCACCCACTGATTTGTTAGACTTCCTCGTACTAATGATAATTTATGATAATAACTTTGAATGCTTTAATAATGAGACAAGTTGGCAGTAAACGGAATTAGTTGGCATGTTAAGTTTGGAGTTTAACTTAATTTCCATGTGGGGATTTGACCATTTCATTACTCTCCTCCCTGTAGGAAGCATGTAATCTCGCAGCAGAATTATCATAATAATAATAATAGTAACAGCAGTGTACAAAAGTACCCATAGCTGAAAGTCGAGCGTGCGGATTGTCTAGCCTTCTAGCAGAGCAAGTGAAACACAATTCGTTGAGCACATACAAATGACACGCCGAGGGTTAAAGTTGAGCTTGAATTTCCGCCGTCAGTTCCCCATTCTGTTCGCCCATTCCATACGTGTAGGAAGTTGCTGTCATATGAGAAGAGATTTGATTCTATTAAAAATACTTAAATTGTTTCAGTCAGTAACTTCCTTCATGTCCCTTTTCATTGGAGGAAAGTGACAGGAACTGATAAAGGAAGCATGAGATTTGCATTTCCTCTCTCGACGGCCAAAACCAGAAGACAAACTCGGATGGTACGCATGTTGGGAACAACAGAAGCAGAGGGAAAGTGAAAGCTGAGGAGGATAAGAATCTGGCATTCCGCCTTTGTTTCCCTCACAGTTCTAGTACATACGCGCTAGTGAGGACATATTGAAGACCAATGCGGCTGCACATGGAGGAGAAATGTAAATCAAGGTTTATTTCATCATTTTGATGTCCTTTTGGGCGTGTTTAGGAAATGTGAAGCCCCCTGGACAGAGTTTAAATTTATTTTCTACATTAAGAATGTGACTGTGCGGGCTGAATGAAAGTGAGTGTGTGGATGCAATGTAAACTTGGGGAGAGACAGAGAGGGAGGGGAGAGACAGATAGTGCTTTATTCAAAGTAATGCATGATGATTATGAATACTCACAGTAGTCCGTCTTCCCTCTAACAGAACAGACTTTCTCCCGAGACCACCCAATCTTTAAAACTTTCCCTTCTCTTCTTTCTTCATTTCTCAAAGGTCCATTCTACTGGATACGGAGAAAGTTGTAGGGGAAAGCAGACATATTTCTCTACCTCAGTGTGGTTTAGTTGAGAACTTGCGACTGCCTAATGAATCTGTGCGATCCCCATTGTTTTACTTTCTCTCTCTGTCTCTCAGTCTCCTACTTTCATCACTTCACTGCTGTTGAATTGATCCGAGCAAATTAAACCCCCACAGTCATCCCATATTACATCCCACTGTTTCATTTATAATGAACGCACATAGTGGAAATACACTTATAATTGGAACTGCTAGTTGAGTCACTGCTCAGCCATAGGATTGGACATGAATCAAGATTCTGTCACAAGGGTACTAGGGTAATTTTTAAATTATTCACACCAAGCAGGTTCTTTGAGACTTTCCTCTACTCTCACCCGAAGGCCTTTTCTCTGTTTCAAGTAGCGTGGGAATTTAAATGTTCCTACAGAGTCAGTCAATTCTTGGAATCATTGAACCATACAAAGCGCTTTGTTTTGCTTCTCACATGACAAAACTATGACTCTGACTTTAGCTTCATGCGTCGCTCGTATGGTAGAACCTACTTAAGTTTTTCTTGGAACTGAAGGATGAACTGGCGATGGAGAGAAGCCCTGTGTCAGTTTCCATCAAGTTTGCTCAACGGTCCTGTTATTACAGTTGATGTCGTCCGCTGCAAGTGTTTTTCTTAGAAATTTATAATAGAATGAATAAGCTCGTTTCGCTAGTGGAAACCCCGTAAAACCCGATACAAGGGAGAGAAAGGAAGAGGAGAGAGAAAGTTTTCAATTCACACTCTCACTTTCCACACTCCCTTTATTCTTCCTTCTTTCTCTATGTGTATATGAGAGGGCCAACTTTTGTGAGTCCTAGGATTGTGAATTCTGTCTGTGTGCTGAGTGTGTGAGTATGTGTTAGAGTACATATGCAAGGGTGAAAATAGGCCGGGCGGGTGTAAATGGTGAGTTTGAAAATCGGTCCAGACAGTTCTCCTCTCTATCCTTCATTCCATTCCATTGATCCCATTCTTTGTAGAAAATGCTTTTGTTCCCACAAAACCCTGCACTAGAGCGGCCTTATTTCACTGTAGCTAGCAGAAATAGTGTAGCACCCACTCACAACGAGTCTACAGGGAGCGTGTGTATATTTATAGGAGACGAGCTAACTCAGAAGCAGAGATTGTACCATGTGTATACATTGCACTACTGGAGAGAGTCACTTAAGCTGCTACTTTCAGGCTTGCTTGGCGGCGAGAGATGCTTTCCATTTAAAATTTAATGTGCCCTCTTGTAATGTAATGTATGTGCCCGTTTACAGGGGGTCGTGTATGTGTGATTATGGGCGCGCGTGTGTGTATGTGAATGGGCCTACATTTGTCTCACTATTACATCCAACATTGGATGGACAAATAATAAAAATGAAGGGAATTTATATCTTGCCTCTGCCCTGGCTTCTCATGGGCATCTGGAGAGATGGCTACATACAGCGGAGAATATTCAGCAAGATGGAAGCAGTGATATTCAATAATTAAAGACCTCGAGAGTCTCTAGATGCTCCTAGCAGCAACCAAAAGATATAGAAGCACAGGAGGACCAAGAGGAAAGCCATCCGGCTGGGAGACACAACGCCAGCGGCCCAGTTATTTTCACATTTTGGAAACCATGAAAATGGTATCCATTTTTCATGCTAACTTTTCTCACACGACCGTCCTCCTCTCTCCATATTTACGCAGTTTGTTCCTCCTACCGGTAGAAGCAGGAAAGGACAGAGACTGCGAGTTCCATTAGGGATTTTCCTCGGCAAAAAAATGGGGAAAAAATGGGAAAGCCTGGAAAAAGTTTTATCACTGCGAGGCCATATCCTTCACGATCTAGCTACATATTTCCTACAATTTTGACGGATCCGAGGACCCTTGAAAAGTTTGTAGAATTCTACTGGGACCCAATATCCAGTATGTTCAATGAGTGGCTCTTCAGCTGTAGTCCAAGCTTCCGTCGGCAGCAATCCTCTTTTCCCTTGAGGAAATTTGAAGATATAGACTCCTGATGACCTTGAAATCTTGGCTATCCAGTCCAGCCCCCCTGGCAGTGTGATTCCTGACTTATGAGAGAATGAAACTGAGTTGAAAGATCACAGAGAGATAGTCAGATTCGAGTGAAATTAAGGTCGTTGGGTTGATTAAATGAAGGAGAAGTTGCTTTGTACAATAATTGGGGGTGAAAGCCGCATCTGTAGTCGTAATGACAGCGGCACAGCTGGTTTTCAAAGGCAATCAGGCTCAAGTTGTTCATAAACTTATGGAGGATAGAGTGACTGTTATATTTATTGATCCCTTGTGCATAATCAAGGGAGAGGAAATCAGCTTTTCCGCTTTCGTGTCAACTGGTTGATTAAAGGAATGATTTGCTAGACCAATTGCTGGCTCTGCTTATGCTATCTGTAGCATAACCTTTGTTTCAATAAACGAATATATATTTATATGTATACATGCTTTGGTTTTCGTGGGAAAAGAACATTGAATTAGTGGCTCCTTGAGCAGCACGAGTAGTAGCAGAAGCAGGCAGATGCGTGTAAGGAAGGAAAGTTAATAAAAGTATATGGGTGTACATATATATTACAGCGAGCTGTGCACGTTGGATTCAGGTCGATTGAAATTTGCCCGAGGGCACGGAAGAAATCGATGCTGGGCGAATCTTGTCGTAAGACTAGAAGACTTTAATGGAAAATTGGTGTCTTCAAATGACTTTCCTTCTCTGTCTTCTCATACCATCCTACTTGTTTACATGTTCTATTCCCCTCTCCCTGCTACTTGACATATCAACATCCATCGAGTTGAAATGACGTTTCAATGTCTCCAGGATGGGAAATGAAATTCGGTGAAGTACAAGCAGTGAGTTTGTGTAATTTGTCAAGAGGCAGGCAGAGAAGTTGTGGTGCAATGGGGTTATATTCCGTGTTGCTGTTGTTGTTGAAAATGGAGCAAGTTGATAGGAAAAAATTGTTATTTGATGATGAAATATCGCTGACTCTATACACGGCGGAGTCCCTTTGAGTCTTTTTATACTTTTCTTCTATATTCTGGCTGGCAGCAGGAGGGATGCACAGACGAGGAGACGAAACGTATCACACAAGTTTAGTCTATTTTTTTCTCTCTCTATATATGCACTCGGCTGTGTTCCCATGTGACCCAACCTTCTTCCCCCTCACGTCAGTTGGTCTTCAACTGAAGCTGGGTATGGTTTTGAATTTGAATTCCCACAATCTACTGACTCATGTGGAGAACATGAAGACTGCAATGGGATTTACATGACGGAAGACACATGCTCGTCATCCTTTCTCTCTTGCTTCATGTTTACTTACTATTGGCTCACATGAAAGTGGGGTATGTGTCGATGGGGAACGTTATATTGCGCGTCCTTGGCGGAAATAACGTTACCCTTAGAGGGCCCTTGGAGTTATGTCTGTAAGACTTAATAATTCAGTCAAGGCTACTTACTGCTGCTGGGACAGCAAGCTTAGCATCTAAAGTAATGGTGTTTGGTATACGCTTGTGGAAGGAACTAAGCTGCTTAGCCTATGCTTCATGATCGTAAGCACAATGAATCAGCGCTTAATGTACTTTAATCATGCTCCAAAAACAGATTCATATGCACAGATGATGTCGGTGAAAGTAGGACCTTGCAGTCTACGGAAACTATCGTATCTTTTGGCGAGCGGAGCTCGTTGTACCATCTTAGAATGGATTGCAAACAAATAATTGCTATTATTCTGTTACCGAGTAAAAATGGACAGCCCACAATTCACTTTCTCGTCTACTCGCTAAGTCCTTAGCGAGAATCATCTCCTCAGCTTACGTAACTTGTGCTATTCTCACCATTATACCACTATCGCTTGAGAGATTTTCTGTATGCCTAGTCCTAGTAAAATTAGTGTATCTTACTTAATCGCACGGTCAAGCATATGTGATGATAACACTTGCTAGCACTGATTGCAGTAGTAAAGTGCTTGGATTCACTTGGCTCTTGCAGTTTTAATAGCAAATAACATATTTCTTCACTCTGAAAATAGCTATCAAACTGTCAGAAGCAGAAAGGTTTACAATTGAGCTCAGAATGACGACTAGATTGGTGAGGTGGCGAATGTGGAGTTTAAAAAGTTCACATGAATTCTACTGTTAATGACTAAAAATATTCTGTAAATGGAATAGAAATGCAAAGCCGACTCAAAATGCACATCAGTAAATAAAAGTTTGAATAGCAGTATAGTCGCAATCATCCATGGTGCCTTATTCAATGATGATATATCATGAAAATCAACTGTGGATAATAAATGTTCCAAAACTTTTCCAAAAGGTTTATCATAAAGAATGGTGGCATCGTTTTGCCCGCTAGATTACAAAAATGATGTAGGCTATTGGATCGCGAGTCATTCGAAAAAAGGAAGCTTGATGAGCTGACAGAAGAAAGAAGAGCAATCTTCAATGAGAAAATGCGTTTGAGGTTTCACGATAAAAAATGCGATCGAATTTGTCATTTTTGTGAGGGACTTAAGGGAGGTCATGCCTACCAGCTGATTGTGTAAGAGGAAGACAGCTGTCTAAAGAGGATCATTTGGCTGGTATATTGGAACGATTTGAGTCAAGCTGCTACAAAGTGTTATCGATGTCCGTGAGGAAGGAAGATAATCCATGTATAGTGGAGAAATGGTTTGATTTCACTTGCTACTTTTTCTCTCCTCCACTATCATTCGTCGTCTATCTTCTCGGCTTGCATAATGGAAAAGCGATATCTTGTGTTTATAACCCCCTCAACACCTCTCCTCCTTTCTCCTTTTCAGGATACAAGTCGGCCTGATGAACAGCCGCGAATCTAATCCTCTGTGACAAAGCTCATCTGCCGCAGTTATTAAAGGCCGTAATGGGAGTCAGAGTATTGTGTGTGGCACTTACGTGCATACCAATCTCTATTTACATCCGCTCAGGAAGACACGCGAGCAAGTCTTCGCACTGCCCGGGGCTTTGATACATGGAAAACAGACGCGCAATACTACTGAGCACTACATCAAAGCCAGTTGTATCTCATTCTTCGTGTTGTCAACCCATAAAATTATTTGCTCCGTACAATTCACGACGAAACCAGGCTATCGACCGTCCATCCTATTCTTGCCCTGAATTTCTGAGAGGAGAAAGTGAGAGAAAAGTACCTTAAATATTTGCATCCAATTCAGTAGTAGTGTAACAGTCTCAGTCCGTTTTCCTAGTGGACATTGTGAGCTCTGCCCACCCGCATGCGGATACTTATCCATGTGACTTAGGTTTATCATCTAGCCACGTCTGAGTGCGTGTCTCGCTGAGCAACTTTCCGTGCCTTTTCTCCCCCTCTGCATTCAGTGCACATTAGTCTCTCATGCCTAAGGCCCATGATGAAGCTAATAGTAAAGGTAGTAGTTGGGTGAAAAGATGTCATTATTTCCTAATGGAAACCAATTTATGTTCAATTCCAACCACAGCTTTGACTTGAACTGGCTTTTCCATATGATTGATTTCCATTTGACTATCTACTCTGTATTTGCTTCATTTGCCGTTCCATTTTCCTTCCCAGTGCGGTTAGAGGGGCATGAAATGAAGAGGAGAGTAATGACTGTGTCTCTTTTGACTTCCCTTATGTCACTTGAACCGCCTTCTCTGTGTTTGTCTCCCTTTGTTCCATTTACTCTAGACACTTATTTTTCAACTGTCCATATGAATAATAATAGCAACCTTACGGGAAATGAGTGCTTGAGTGGGCGAATTTAATGACAAATGCCCAACCAAATGTTGGAGTAGTGCATTCATTGTGAGCGTGACACATCGGGATGCCACTGACATTTCTACTGGCTGATTGATGATGGGAACAGAAGGGAAGTTGGTTCAAGATTGAAGCACAGCAAGAAGGCATTAGAATCTTATGGCGTTAATGACTCGTAGCCATGTGGTTGAGAAAAATGCGTCCGTACCTTTTCCTGAAAGGAAACTTGAAAAGAGTTAAGATTTTTTTTTCTCTCTCTCTCTCTTCTGACTGCTGTGGATGTCAAGAGAAAAAAGGAACATGATACGACGGAAAGATGGATTAAAATCCCTACAAATCATGGAAAGAGTTGCGGGACATGACAATTTGAAAATACATTTTGGTCAGCATGTGAAGCGATCGCTCATGAACGGGTGAAATTGAGCTCTCTTCTTGTGTCGACGCATCTTGTTCCAGTGGCCAACAAGGCAAGCTGATTGGACCAGTCCGCACCGGTTGATGGATTAAGACAGATGGACCATCCTGTCATAACTTTTTCCATTGTCAACCAAGCAAGCTCTGTTCAGTGCGAAGGCATGTGTGAGCATAAACACACAAGAAATATACATCGCATAGCTTATATATATGGATGAAGTTCGGCTGGTAGAAGACAAATGATGAAAGTAAAGGGATGAAATTGGCATAAAATTACAATATGTGAGGAGACTAAGTAGCAATACATGGACGTATATTGCACATCAGAAGGTCTTGCCGTAAACAAACTATGAGGAGGGAAGGGGGCAGATAGGAAGCGGGGGAAACTGTTTGTATTATTCAATAGAAAGTAGACTGAGCGAGGTGAAGAGGAGGTGGAGGAGGAGAAGCAAAAACAAAATAATTTTTCTCAAATATATCCAACTTCTATGGAGAAAGTTTGCTCGATGCATGTTGACATGATTTTCTCAGCTGCTCTATGCCGTAGTTGCTTCCACGATTGTCGTAAAATGAGAGAGGAGAGTAAGGAGGAAAAGGATTTTTCCTTGTCAAGTCCAAGTAACGCATGAAAAGTACATTTTCGATGAAAACTTTCCCTTGATCCCACTAGGTAAACATCCATAACTTGAGAAACTTTTCCCTCTTCTCCTTGCCTCTTCCTCTTGTCCGTAAGAAGCCTCGCAACTCACTTCAATTCCCTTAGCTCTGTTACCAGGAATGAAAGAGCTTAAGGCAACTTTATTTTCCCTTTGAATTATTCTCTCTCCCCTTACACTTAAATGGTTGTTTCTCTTCCCACAAAATGTTTCTCAAATGATGTCTCTGGATTCTCACGCTACTAAATGCCTGCACAAGACGGATATATGCATCCTTTGGCTCGCATGCACGAGGTATCCCTAAGAATTGCTGATAAACACGAATGTGTTTATCCGTGCATTCCCTACAGTCTACGCATACCTCGTATAGTCGGCTATTGTTAAGTTGAAAAACATCATGCTATAATATCACTGCATTTCATTACATTCTTAATGGCCAAGGTCAGAAGTGAAAGAACACTCACAGCAGTACTTGCTTCACAACTTTTGACCATGGTTCAAGTTTATAACCACTCGGCTTGTTTCCAAAGTGCCTGGAGTGAACATGCAATCGCGCCTTGGGCACCAAATAATTTAGCCCCAGACTGTGTTCTATCTTCCATGAATGAGGCTGTCGCTAGAAAGGGTCAGTCTGGACAGAATGTAGAGGGAAAGTAGAGCGCACTGAATGGCTGTTGGAATGTATGGCGGAAGACAAACTCGGCTCATTTCATCACGCCTTAGGGGCACATCAACTGAACATTTCCGGATTGAAAGATTTGAAAATTAAGTTGAGCGTGTCCGTTTGTTCGTCGTTGAGTCCCGATAAATGGTAAAAGTTAGAAAGTTCAACCGCAGATTTAGTCCATCTTCCTTACCTACATTTGATTTACTTGGATATTTTTCCGAAAATGGGCACATTCTTGTATGTCAAACCTTATGGTGTGCGCTACTTTCTCCCATCAACTTTCACCGCTCATTGCTCCCACTGGTGCGTCATATTCCCAGGCAATGTGTGCATGACCTAGTTTTTTTTGCTTTCACCTGGATTTCTCTCCATGGGTGACATGAGCAAAAAGAGAGACTTGTTTGTGAGATGGAGATAGGATAATAATAATTAAGGAAGCAATGAAAATGTAGCAATGACATCAAGGTACCTTTCCGGTCCTTTCTCTGCTGTTTTTAATGAAAAGAGTGAGAGCTGTCATGAGGACGTTAGGAAATGCTGCGGACTCAGACTAGAGCCTGTGCACAAGAAATAATGAGGCGGTGGATCGATGAGACTATAGTAACAGAGTAGGAGCATTAGCATATTCTCCAAATGCGTCTTCTTCATTATCTTGAATGGAGAAAGAAGAAACTATACTCTTTCACTGTCTACTTTCTGTAGACTCGTGAAAAGGGAGAGATTTTTTAAGTGCTTCTGCCCTCCTTCAGAAATGAAGGCGTGAAAGAGTCTATACTTTGGATGAGTCAAGCCGAGTAGATTTGGATGGGAAAAATTTGACACTGTGAGGAGGGAATTTTTGCTCTTGGCCAAGGCTAACATCAAATACACTTGACTGCGTTTGAGGAAAGAAGAAACGAAGACTTTCATGATTTTTGGCTTACTTAGACCTGCTTGCATCGGCTGAATTTAATGGAGAAAATCAGGCATGGAGCCAAAATCCTCTTAATTCCCCTTGTATTTGGTTTGTGCATGGGAAGAAAGTGTATGTATCTGTTGGAGTAAGCAAAAATCTCCACTCACTTTCTTCATGGCGTCCAAAGCATTGCCCAGTCAGGGCAAATGGCTCAGTTATAAACATGGCTAATTACATCAGTCGAGTTATCGGAGTCGAGCTGCGAGAAAGGTTATCATTTTATGAATGTTACAGTATAGAAGACACGCACGGACAGTATTCCGGGGTTATTTGTTTGTTTGTATGTCAGAAGAACGGAAGGACGACAAAGTTGATAAACATTATAGAAATCCATTTGGATGATGCGAGAGAAAGAGAGAGAGAAAGTCCACAAGCCACACGATTAGTCATTCAGGGATATTTAGAGCATCGTGTTTGAGGAGACGAAGAGATGACTAGAAGTACACGAAAAGCCACTCGAAAGGTACTCTGGGACATCCTTGGTTAATTGCTTCCTTTCAACTCCTTTCAGCAAGGATTAATGGATATGTTCTTGTCTTTTGACCTCATTAATACTATCAATTAGAGAGGAACTAATAGAAGAGCCCTTTTCAAAACTCAGTCCCATTGAATTAATATTGCTTCGTGATCAACCGGCAGCATCCGTTTATTTATTTTTACTCAAGCAGATAAAATTTCACACTGTTCATATTTCATTGCGACAAAAGGTAACTTGGTCGAGAGAAGGGTATGTGAGACGTCTAATTTTTTCCCTCTAGCTATCTCCGCCCAAAGTAAGTTAACTTTGATGATTGCGGAAAAATAGGAGCAAACACAATAATAGGTCCTGATTGCTTTTACCTAGGTGAAAGGATATGAGTGGACACGAAACAAAATTTCTTTTTACTTTGAAAAAGTGTAATATTCTATGGATTCTCTCACTCTCTCTCATTCTTTTTTCAAACTCCCATCTTGAGGGCCCGGGAAAGGGCTTCATGGAGATTTACTTGACAAAAGATTTTTATTTGTTGAGCTGGAGAAAGGATGAGAAGGTTAGCCAAGTTCTCCCAAGTTCACGGAGCATCTCAAGAGAGATAGTGATTAATGTGCTGAAGGGACATAATTACCAGCTTGGTCACTCGCCCCTTCCCCTTATTTTATGAGCGTATTCAAGCCCTTAATTCATTATGTATGGACATGAGCAGAATAGTCTGGAACAAGTTCCGTGTAAATGGCTTTACTTTGTGCCTTAAGCCCATCATTGTTTATCACAGAGGGATCATTCCCCTGTGAAAGGGAAGGCTACAAAGACGAAAAGAAAGACAGTTTCTGTCCACCACGTCCTTTCTTTCTCCATTCTAGCTCAAACCGTCGCCGTTTCAATGGAAGGCAGACGTTTGGATGTGTGAATAACGTTTATTTGCTGCACTCTAGCTCCCCAGTCCCCAGCTCCCACTTTCAAATCAAATGCTTGTCGTCCACTACTAATTTCTTCACTGTATGAGTTTTTCTTTCTTTCTTTATCAAATGTCTCTTTAGAACCTTTTACCCCTCCAAGTCCATCGTAGTACTCTTAAATAGTTTCTACCCCGATTTCTCATTGGACGATTAACCGTAGACTTCTACATTAAAATGGTTCAGTAGGCTCGTAGTGCTGATCTATGCTGCTCTAAATGCTTCCATTAAATCCCCGAAGAAAAAAATATAAGTTCACAAATTCCATCTTAACCACTAAAGTAGAGGTAATCTTGCCGATTCTTCACCCTCCAAAGAAATCGTAACACGTGTCCCGAAGAATGTAAATCCCATTGAAAAAGTTTGGGCATGGAGTCAAGAGAGGAGAGTTTGAAAAGACGTTGAGGGAGGGAATTAAGGAGGTGAAGAGGAGGATGGAGAGGGGAAGTGCAGACAATGATCTGTGTTGGGTAACATGACCAGTGGCTCAGATGGGCACAATCCTTGTGTCATTATTGGTTTTCACAACTTTTTGACAACAAAGGAACGTGTGGTACTGTACAAGTCTACAGAAAGAATGTAGCTGCCAAGTTGAATAGCTTAACTTCTCGTCAGAGAGTCTATTTTACGTGGAGATTAGCCCGCATTTAGAGGCTGTGTTCAAACAGAGCTAGAGGGATGCCTCTTAAGAAGATTAATTCTTAGCTTGTTTAAAACATCTACACACACAAACACACACGCATACACACACACATGAACATTCTCCTTTCACTCACTCAACTCTTCTTTCACTTTCTTCAGCCACTTTCGTGTTCACTACTTAATTTACCTACTCTATTTCTTATAAGTTTCACTCACTCAGCAGCATTCACTTCAAATCCAAAGTTGAATCAAGTGGAATAACTCAGGCCTTTGACACTGGGTGTGTGTACACGAGTATGTGAGAAGCTTCAAAGATGTTTTGAGGATAATTAGAGTAACAATGGCGGGATTGAGCACGTTGAGATCATGCCTCTCACATTCCAAGCTTGCTTCTCATCTACTGACCCCCTTACTGGAATGACAAGCTGAGGTGGGTATTGAATGGATGATCACACCAACGTACGTGAACACGTGTGCCTGTGGGAGGTGATAAATATGTTAAAGCTTACCCGTCTATCAAAGGAACCTCCCGAAGGATTCTTTGAACTGTCTCCAAACGTCCGCGCGGTGAATTGGCAATGTCTTCCATTATTGCCAACGGTACTCCGACTCCCACCCCGACAGCAGCTGCGAGGAGGAGGACGCAACAGACGAAGCACCAATGTCTCATCTTCAGATCAACTCCTGTAAAATAGAAAATTAAAGCCGTCAACATGTGGGAGTGAAGGAGGATCCGCTGTCCTCGCTCCAATCAAGCGTAAAAGGACGTGAGTATGTCTATGTGATCATGAGTAATAAATAGAGCGGAAATTTTGAACTAGTCCCTTTCGACACTTATTCTTCCTGATATTTCTCATTGTTAACGACCAGCAGGTGCCAAAGAAGAGGCTCAATGCTCGCGGGAAGTTTAGACAGTACTAAATTCCAATTGATATTTCCAACACAATAAAATGTGTGGGTTTTGGCATGAAACAAAGTTTCTCATTTGTAACAAAACTCACGCTCCACTTCTCTTGAATGGGAGAAAGTAGAGCCGACTCCTTGTTCCCTCTTCTTGTAATTCCACGGAGATTCAAAATGCTTCCAAGCAACTGTGGTCCATGGCGGAAGAAAGCATATAAATTTAGCTCACTCTTCTCTCAATGACTCACACTCACAAGTTCTATTGTTTCTTTGTATGGCCAGCTTTTCTCGGCAAGTTTGATGCAAATCAACCACAACAGCCTGGAGAAAGGCCCTCTTTTCTCACCATCAAAGTACCCTTACCAATGCATTCTAATTATTTTAGTGGGGCAGAAAGTAATGGAGCAATTTCTCACCGGTCTCCTTTCACCGCGGAGAAAGGAGCTAAAGGATTGAGGAATTTAGCCAAGATGCTGTGGCTGGGAATGGGGAAGATATTGATAAGTTGGGCCAAGCATGGAATGATATGCACGGGTGGTGCACACACAGTGATGCTTCTCATCAAATTGGTGGCAATGACGAAGAAGGAGAAGACAAGACAGGGAACAAATGAGGTGAGCGATAAAGTCAAGCAAAGACCTTCCCTTCGTCATTTATCTCAATGTCATCTGCATCAGGTGCGCCTTCACCTTATTTTCTTCCCGCCCTTCACCCACCAACACTGATGCACATTAACCGAGACTTATTACATAATCAAGTGAGAGTGCGCACACAACGCGTCTCATGTGGCAGCATACATACGATAGTGAAGACCCATGCAGCTCCGTTTGCAAATTCATGGACGACTTGGTGGTTAAATTTCCTTTGGACGATATGAAAAAAGAGGCAAATGGTGGGAATCAGGAGGTTCATGACAGGCCATCTGAATGGGAAAAGTTGGAGGATAAGTACAAGTCTTATCATAGAAGAACATATTTTTTTTCCAAGGCTGAGAAGACGTCGGCGAAAGAAGATGAAAAAATGGCAGCCATAAAGAGAAGAAGTTAGATGAGATTTTTTGGACGCTATCGAGGGCCCATCTAAAGTAGATCGTCGCGTAGGATCAAACATCTGTCACCATTTCTCCATTTGCTCTCTGTCAACACAAATGAGCCAAAAACATGCAGACGAGATGGGGGAATATTCTTCACTTTCACCACCACCACTGCGTCCAACTTCGAGCCTAGTACCATGTGTATATTCTGTCACCATTCCCAAACTTATTGACTAGCACTTCTTCCAAATACCTTTTAATTTCCCATTCACAAAACTCTTTGGCTTCTCAAGAGAAAAGGATGATTTCCGCAATGAAATCTCATGCAATTTTATGCCTCCGTAGAAAAAGTGTTTTAGGGCGGGATGAATAATTTCCGTTTACACTTCTAATCCTTATTCAAAAGGACCTGGCTCATTTGTTTTTCGTCAAAAGACCTATGATTAGTTTTTAGGTCCGAGGGAAAAAGAGAGACTATAATGAAAGAAGTCGTTAGATGGAATTATGAGGGCACTGAGGTGATCCCAAGGAGTTTGTTCAAGTCAGGAAGGGCTTTAGTGCTTAAGACGGAGGAGGAAAGATTGACGCTATGTCTTCCGGTTGAGATATTTCAATGTAATGTGCGAAATGAGAGCGATCAACGTCTCAGTTTCCGCTGTATAATTGAACATCATCTGCTACGTCTCACATTTAGTCCTTTCGAATCCCAACTATGACTGCCTGCTTTCACCGACAGCATATCCATTGAGGTTTAATGAAAACATTAGGATTATAGCTGGCTTGTTTTTAGTTGTATAACGTGGACACCGTTTTTTTTAGCTCGTTCTTAAAGTAGATTGGTTGGTACATAAGAAATAATGACTTTGTGGGAATAAGAATAAGGTAGTAGAATATAGAAAGAGTTGAGGAAATGTAAAGAGAGTTGCAATGCTAACTAAATAAATAAAACAATTATGTAAACTAATTGGAGAAAACTCGGATGCTACACAGCCACATAGAACTCACCTCTTGAATCTGAACTGCGATTATTCCCGTTATCGTCGTCTTTGCTATTCGAGCTGAGGGAATCTTGCTCAATGAGGCTACCTCCGTTGATCCGAACGGCTGACCCGTTCTGGCCCGATGAAGGTAGACTAACCACTGTTGAGAAGCCCACAGGACTAACTCGACTCACATCCGGTAGCTCAATAGTATTTGTACCCTGAAATAAAAAGTTATAGGTCAAAATCAGTCAACTTTCTGACCCTGAGTTTTACAAAAGCATTGCCAAACCTGTCGTGTTGCATAAGTTACCTTGCGAACATGCCAAAGTGACAACAAGCACTCATGATCCCTCTCTCCGTACCACTCTTTAGCCTTTCAACCACAAAATTCAACTTCTATAGCCGATGAGAAAATTTTGTTAAAAATATTTGTGGAGAAAGATACATACAGTGGTACAAGATATTCTGTCGTCATTTCATCATCGTCATCAACACATTATTCCGCAGCGACCATTTAGTTCTGCGTATGTTTCAAAGAGCCTTTGAAACAACTCCTTTTAGCATCCTGCAAGAAGTGAGATCGAGCGAAGGCGTAAGGTGGGATTGGAGCAGAAGTAAATGCAATCAAAGAAGTACACATAAGCTCCTGTTCCTCTCTCTCCTCCTCGTCGCCATTCTCGTAAACCTGACAAAGCCGCAGGAGAAAAGGAAGAGATTTCGGGCTATATTCCAGCACTCTGTACGATAAAAATGAGTGAAAATTCGTGTCGGAATAGAGAGGGGATCCATTTGATTGTATCTTCCCTAATCCTATTGTTTTCCCCTCTAAATCTTCACTCACTCTCGGTCATTCTGGAATGGAGAGAAAGAGAGAATCTAGCGGAAGTAATGCAGAAACAATGTCCCCACCCCCGTAAACCTTTGAAGCTCACGGAGAAGGAGAATTGACCACTGAACAAACCGAAATTCCTTCATTCTCGCCATTTAATTCACTCCTTCTCGCTCTACTCGTGGTCGTATACTATCCACGTATTCTTATTTCAACTTCATGTACAGGGTGGGCCAATTTCAGGTATACACTTTCAATTGTGAATAACTCCCGACATTCTAAAGCTATGACACTTTTGAATACCGATTCTGAAACTAGAATCTTGGGGCAATTTTTATCAAATGGGGTTTAATATTTATCAATATTGTCAACAATTGGCTGAGAAATCAAAACTCAAAAAAAAGTTGATCTTATGGGATTTTGGCACTATTTTGGATTTTGAACGCGTATATCTCCCAAAATAATGATCGCAGAGACATGTGAAGCAGATTGTTCGAAAGCTGAGAGTTCAGAGAACGTGTCTATGCATATAAAAGGTGACCTCAAGAGAAAGCCCAAAATTTCAAAAACCGCAGCCCGGATTTTTCAAAATGTTGGGCTCCCTCTTGAGGTCACATTTAAAATGCCTTTACACATTCTCTGAACTCTTAGCTTTCTAACAATGTGCTCCACATGTCTCGGTGATCATTAGTTTAGGAGATATAAGAGTCCGAAGTGTGAAAAAAGGCTTTAAAAACACATGTTAAAACCCAACCTTTTATTTGAGTTTTAATATCTCAGCCAGTTGTTGTTACCCCAAGATTCTAGTTTCAGAATCGGTATTCAAAAAAGTGATAACCTTAGAATGTCGGGAGTTATTCGCGATTGGAAGTGTGTACCTTAAATTGGTCCACCCTGTATATTTCGACTGGTGAAAATCGATCTAGCTCATATTTTGTTTTTTCGTTTTCGCGTGATAAAGTACCCAGCGAAATTTTTTAAATTCAACCAAGAAGACTCACTCACGGCAATGTTATTTTATTATTATTATGTCAATACAAAGCCATTTCGGGAGCTTTTTGAAATGTGAACGCACTCCTCTATGAATGCATAAAGCGATGTTTTCACTTCACAAGTTCTCAAGTTCTCAGAATTCCATCTGAACTGTCAATATGTACGGACGAAAATAAGACCAATACAAACAAAATTCACCAGGTAGAATGAAGACGTGACCATGCATTTTAATCAGTGGTCAGCGGAAGATTCGGTTGAATTCAACGTTCTCCACCAGATCAATGTTGCCATTGAAACAAGATGTGACTATTAAAGGTCTCTACATTGTACAAGGTTAGAACCGATGTGACACCTGTCTAAGTCTCTCTGTCTCTACCCGCATTAATAAACCACAGGGACAGTCCCTTTCTTCGCAAGCTATGCATTTCAATGGATAATTACTTGACACCGGCAACATACAACCCTGACTGTAGCAACTGAAGCAACAAACCCCACCGCTTCTGTACCTCAGTTGAATTGCAAAATTGACCTCCTAGTTTCTTACAGAAAGTCAAAGCACAACGGAATGAGTACAGAAACGTGTATTGCTACATGGAGCTTGACACAATAACAAAGGATCTGCTTCTACAACCTTCTCACCTCCTCTCATCCCCTCACAATACCCATAGACTTCCGGAGAAAGTTGTTACGACTAAGAGGATCCTCATCGAACATGTGACCCACATAGAAGCAAACGACAGCTAGAGAAAGGGAGAAATAGAAAGTAGTTTTCAATTGCAACGCTAGACTTGCCACATTTTTCCTAATGTATGAATAGGCAAAGTAGTTGTATTGGAACATATCTGCATTTGTGTGCACTGGGCGTAAAATTTCCCAGCAGTAGCACAAGCAGCTTTGTCTCTCTAGAGAATTTCAGAGACGAACGAAGACATGGGGAAGATACACGAAGGAAATTCACGTCCCGATGAACTCTGATATGAAAAACAAGTTAGTTCGGGAAAAATCCAACAACTTTGCAAGAGCATGGGGACGAAAGGCGAAGAATACGGCAGTTTGGAAAACTTTACTACTTATCCTTTCTCCTGCGGTCAGCTCCTTGGAGGGAAAGGAAATATATATCAGGGTTTCGCAAGGATGGTTGGTAAGGCTCAAAATAGTTCGCTCTCACTCTTCCCTCGAGTCCCTGGGGAACTTTTTCGTCAGGACCTGTCCATGGTCATGAGTGTTAATAATTACTGGGAGCGTGTAGTAGAGAGTCATGTGGAATTCAGCTATTTTTCTCATCAGAGTCCTTATAATATAATCGCATGCCAACTTGTAAATCTATTTGATGAAATTGATTTACATAGCACCGAAAAATATTGCATGAATGTACAATGAAAATTCTATACCGGAGAATTTTCTCTTTAGTAATGAACAAAATCATATTCAGTCGCACACAAAAGCATAAATACGAACACGAGAACAGTTGTGTGAATTTCAGCTTTTTAGAAGGCCTCCTTCCTTATTCAAATATATTTTCATGCATTAATTGCCTTTTTTTACGTTCCTCTTTATATATAATACATATGCAAGCTGATGTAGGAAAGTGGTAGTTTCTCAATACATACACTACTTTTTTGATGTTCATTTAAACCAGCATTCCCCATCCAATTGGCTGTAAAGAATGTGCCTGTGGAAGCAATAAGAGGGTTCGGGTGTGGAGCAAAGGCCCTCGCTCCTATGCAAATAACTCAATCCACATAATTTATTGGGGATTAGAGAGGGTTGTGGAATTTGTTCTTGAGCAACCATTACGGCGCCTTCCAGCATGATTACAAGCGTCGTAAAATATACGAGGGGAATAAAGGGTGGAAAGGGAAGTAACTGCTTCCGATTGCAAAGCACCAATAAGTCATCCTGCAAATGCCCACGGAAATTTCCCTTGCGCTACAGCATTACGATACTGTCTCTGCTATGAGGTCCTTCTCTTCCCATACCTCTCGTAATTTCGTCCCCCACTTGCTAAAATATTGAGCACTAGGTCGAATTTTCAAGAGGTTTGTTCTGCATACGATACATTTGTATCGAATGAGAGGAAGGAATGTGGGAGTGAGAACAGGCTCGTTACTTCCGCAAGAGGCCTCAATGATCACACATGACTAGCTTGTAATTTAACAAAGCTAATTTATTGCATTCATTTCCACAAGTCCTAGCTGTTCCTGGTCGTTTGATCCGGATGAGCTGTGAGTGTGCACCTACTCATCTAAACTCCTATTGGATTTTACGTAAACACAGCTGCATGACAAATTAACCAAATTTAACCTGCTGGGTGCATGTGAAATACCTTCTCCCTTAATAGTCTATCCAATCCTGCGTCACTCCTGACTGGAAACGAGCTCATTACTCGGCTCATGGCTTCACTTAAACATACCATAAGGCTTAGTCCTACCTTTCAGGGCAAGAAACTGGTTTAATCTCACATGACAGCCGAAATGGCCCAGTGTGACCCTGCAAGATGGCGTCGGATGTATTTGGGTAGTTTTTACGCTTTTTTTTTACTTGAAGTCGATGGATCTACAATTGAATCTGAATCCACAGAGACATGGTAGAAAAACACGAAGATGGAAAAAAGTTTGGCTGGTTAAAGCGCAATTATGTTACGGTGAAATTGGCCAAGTTTGAGCGAAGAAAAATGGCGTATTCATCAAATATGACAGAAACTTGGCAATGATTGAGCCAATGTATTGTTTTAGCTCAAGTTGGAGGAATGGTGACAAGAAACAAGTGAAAGTGATTTCCACTAGCCCTAAAGTAACTCCATCCATTGGCTCAGTCTTTCTTCCCGCAATGTGCTCAAAATTATCTCCATTAATAAGTTGATAAGAGAGAAGCTCAAGTTTTGACATGTACACAACTTTCACCATCACTTTACTCCATCTACTTCCGATTGAATAAACAAAGACAAAGGAAGAGTTTCGGCTATAACAGAGCTAAATGTAATAATCATAATTCCTCATTGATTGACTTGCTTTCGACGTGATGGAGTCTACATGGTGGCACCCACATGGAAGATTCCATGCTATAAAACTCGGATCAACTTAGCCTACTTCCGACCGAACTTTCTTCTCGCATTGTTCACAGTGGCTTTCACGAATGCAGGATATTTAATGGACTTCTGTGCAGGATTGGACGTGGGTTACTTGGCAACACTTGCACGCGGACGAGTGTTTTGCTATTCTGGATGCAGATTAGTGACACTACTCGATTTCCATAGGACCTTGGGTGAGTGTGTACGTGGATGTATATGTGAGTGTGTTTGGAATAATGCCTCACGGCAAAGTATATTTGCATGTTATCAGTCCGCACATGGAGGGCACTTGATGGAAATGAAATGCTCCTCCTGCTGCTCCAACAAACGCGGAGAGTAAGTGTGGAGACAGAGACAGGACGAGAAACGAGATAGGGAAAATAAAGCTTGTCGAATTAGGAGCAAATCGCCTCATTTCCCCATCTACTCATACGCAGATAATGGCAGAGGAGAAACAGTATATCTTGGCATCCATCAAATTGTCATCCTTTATTGTACGATACGTTTCACGCTCTTCTGCTCCTTTTCATTAGATTCCCCTCTCTCCTCGTCCTTCCATCCTGCAGGAACGCCCACCTTACTTTCACCAATTCATCTCTCACGCTACCTTTACGTATTCATCCAGCTCCAGCTGCTCCCACTACTACTACAACTACTACTTCAAATAAACAGGATTATTGCTTTCTCTGGCGTCACATGTGCAAGTTCCTGCATTCAAACGACCGTGGACGTGGTGATGCTGGAAGACAGAGTTCAGTATTAAAACAAATTCTGGATGCAAGGAAAACAGCTGAGATGGTCATCAAACGCAGAGGAAGAAGACCATAAGCGTTATGAACACGTTTGCTAACTTTATGGATCGTTTTGGAGGAGTAAAGAAGGTGATTCAGGGAGATGAAAGTCTCACCCAAGCTCCCATGTGAGCGCTTGAAGGTAAGTGAAAGTCACCATTTGTAAGCTGCTTCTCACTCAGGCTGGCGTCCGGCTGGGCTATCTGAGCTCGTGAAAGTGAAAGTTGTTTTGTTTGTTGCTTGAGCACCGAAATTTATATGCGGGTTGCTTGGGGAAGTGGCTTAACAGGACATTTTGATTAGCAATTTAACGTGATCTATCTTTTGTGCAGACAGTGGATTTTCTCAGGCCACAAGGACATATGAAGTCAAAGCTAGGGGGCTCTTTATTATTTTTCACACGTTTATTACCCACACGCACATGTGCTTCTGACGTTTCTACTCCGCTCCTGCACTTTCGCTAAAAATAAATTCCGCTGTCTTCCGCATTTTCAATTGGTCTTGTTTTACATAATTTCTCTCGCTTTTTTCCATACGGCCGTTTCTATGTGGCTGCTTTTCACATTTAGTGTCCTGATTTTTGTAACTTTTAGCACATGCTTGGATTTTTAAGTTTTATTTGGTTTCGGATTTCACGTATATCAGGTTACTGGATTCGTTTGCTTCGTTAAATTGTCCCCCTGTTACATGAGCACCTAAATATAAAACATGCTTTACATGCATCCTGCTTCCTCGGGCAAAGTCTGAACTGAGAAGAGAATTTTGATGGAGTTCATACGAGATTAGTCTCAAGAGAATCCTGGAAGCTTCTTGTGAAAATTTGAAAAGGGAAAGGGGGCCTCTTTTCACAATGCCTCCAGTAGTATTGTGGCGGAAATTAAGAATTCTGACTGCATCACAGACACATGGAAACTCTCCAGGGCCGGCGAGAGAAGAAATTTCCTACAATTTTCACATCTTGACGCCTTCCTTCATTGAACGGATGCACATGTCAGGAGGAATTTATGCTGAGACTGGCGCAGTGCAGGCCGGCTAAGAATTAATTAGACTTTATCGAATTGGGTCAGTAAGAGCTCGTTAAAAAAGTTGTTTCTATAAAACCAGACAGGGTGTTGGAGATAAACAGATGACTCTTTTTCGGAAGCCTGTGCTATGGAATAGGATTGTGCTGTCGTCTGTACAGATCACCTTCTCTCCCCTCATCGCTCCCATTGTCACGCTTGAAGGACATGGAACCGAATCTTAACCGTTCCGATCACAAGGAGAGAGCGGGAGTGGAAAATTGAAAGAACAAAAAACAAAGGCAGACACATACGTTTCCATCGAAGGTGATTCGGAGAAAAGGAATCGATTTATTGTTTTTCACTTGTCTTGATCCAAAACAGAATTTCAATCGATTCCTATCTCATTAAAATAAAGAGCAAGCCCATCATCTTACAGGAACACGTGGAGGGAATGAATGAAAAAATAAGAAAACCGGAGGACTTTTCACGGACTGAGGCACACGGTTTTAAGTCACAGAGGACCGTCGGGATTTACAAGGCAAGTCTGAGCACGCTTGTCTGCATCCCTGCATTTTCAATGAAATGTACGTGAATGCGTGTTTTTGTGTGCACCATTCTCTGGCAACGGGAACCGTCAGCATCTCTTCAGCATGTTAGTATTAGAGCAGCCGTGTGTATCAGTCCGTGGATCAATCAGTCCTTTTCCTTCATTCCAGCTCCTTCCTCCCCCAACTTTCTTCACTTTCTCCCATTCGGATCCGTACAACCTGTGAAGAAAAGTGAGTCAAGAAAGGGGAGGGTCGTTTGCTCAATTTAAGTGCATACATTAACAACTCGTCATCGCTTTGGTCGTGTCTTGCTTACTTTAGTGCCACAGACGGTCTAGCTTAATCGAGCGCAGCAAGATTCTCTTTCTCAGTTAATTATTATTCCGACACCAGGACACTTGGTCACATGTGAATGCACAAAATTGCAATAAATTCCTGTAGAAAGTCCCTGCCTCCTAATATTAAAGTTGATTTCTAATCTGCTCTGAGTATGTGGGATCGATTTTTCAAATTAAATTCCAATGAGGGCTGGAGGCAGCTTGTAGACAGTAGTGGAACTATTTGGGAAGAATATCAGGAGAGAGGAATTATGTACGGATAATCGTAAATTTAGCAGAAGAAAGTTGGGCAGGAGCGGACGATGGCAGAAGGAATGCGGTATAGATGAGAAAATTGGCTCATATTCCCAACTACAACGTACCTCGTCGCAGTACTAAACAATGAGCAACCAATGGGCTCATAAAGGCATGTAAAGAACACGTCGTTGGGTCAGAATGGCTGTTGAACGTATAACAGGACTACAAAATGACATCTATACAAAACTCGGGGTCTATCCAATGACGGATAAGAATAGTTAGTAACGACAGGACTTGCTACATTTCGGGTGACAGGAGTGAATGGAGAGAAATGGACGCGGACGTGGGTGGGAGTGCGATAGAAGATCATGAGTCACGATTTCCCCATTCCAATTCCCTCACCGTATCAAGATCACGAGCCCTACACGGTCATCCGACAAGCACCTCCGCTACATCCATCCCCGTTCATGCATCTCGTGCACTTCCCTCATGGCGCATACACTTACATATGTACGTAAGTGGATTGAAAAGAGAGTGAAAGTTGGTTGTGAGGCATGACGAAGAAGCTTGGGCGATAGTCCCACTGTCTCCTCCTGATCAGATCAAACGAACCATTGCTCAAAAAACTCGCTCCGTTTCCTTCGTCCCTCATTCCTCTCTTTTCCTGATTTGCTACACACGATTGAAAAGAATGTCTCTGCAGACCTACATTGCTTTGACCGTCTTCCCAACTTTCACCTCCCTTTCCAGAACTAAAGACCTTCCTTTTCTGGCGTACGTACTTTACCTTGAAAGAGATATGAAGGATTTGGACCAACCTTCCATACCACTTTCTCTTCTTCCCTTGCTCAATTGCTCTATTTCCAACAACGGGCTGATTTCTCCGTAAAGAAGTTGGCCAATTTTTATAGAAAGAATTTGCAGAACAGTCTCCTTTGAATCATCAAATGATAATCCAATGGTTGATCTCGTGGCCAGACACAGATTTGATAGAAAGTATGAGAAAACAATTTTGAAGATATGACCACCTGATATCGTTTTGTCTTTCCTTTATTATGTTTAGTAAAGGATGAAAAAGAATTAATAGCGCTGCTCAAGCTTTCTTTGTTGATAGAAGGCGGCTTAGGCGAAAGTCGTACTTTCTCTTTGATAAACCATTCGCGTCCACATGCTTCTTCTGGAACGGACATGTGAATCTCTTTTTTTTTTACTTTGTTCATTGGAAAACACTACTCCTTCTACTGCCAGGGACAACCGTCGTCGCCGTCCTCTTTTCTCCAGTTCCACTTTCCTGCTTTCACCAGATATACTCTCATATGTGTGCGCACAAATCCAAACGGCAGACTGGCTCAAGTCTGATAATATGAGCTTGTGAAAGCTCTCCTTTCTCTCTCACTCCCGCTTTCCGTATCAAAGCAGAGGAAGAAAGTCAGCAAGGGGAAATAGTTTTCTACCAAAAGAGGCAGAGACAAGAGGAAATCTAGTGAGTGCGAGACGCATTATGGATTTCATGATTCGCTGGAGAAAAAGTGAAAATCCACTTGAGTCGTGAGGACAGGCCGGATGGATGATCAGGGTGGGATCCTCCGCGACGTGCTCTTTCCTTCTCCTCTTTCCTTTGACAACGTACGGGCGGGAAGAAGGAAGATAAATGCAATCATTTCCAATGCGTGTCTTATAGGCCTCAAACAGAGAGTTAGACTGGGAAATTTTCTTAACAACGGAGGAAGCCTTATATGTGAGAAAGCATGTTTTTTCTGGCTTGTCCATTATAGGAAACTCAAAAGATGATAGCAAGGGAGTGGAGCTGATAGTTTCCTTGCGTACCATTCCAGGCATGAATTGCCCACCTGAAGTAGGGCTAATACTGTTCGTTTGTGTGTTGAGAAGAGCCGCTTGGTCACGTAGCAGCCTGCTCGACGTGTCAGTATATGAAGTAATACAACAGGACGTTTATCGCACGTCAATTTTAATGATGGCCGACAAGTTTATCATCCTTGTTTTTCCAGCTGATTCCTAATATTCCTACTGTTATTAAAAGAGGAAATAGGGCTCGGGGGTACATTCATCTTAACTCGGTGCCTCTTGAGTCATTTTTATTTGTTTCCTCAGTGGATGAGGATGAGAGGAAGGAAGGAAATTCATAAGCAGGTTGGCTTTACTCACTATACTCGGTCCGATGAGCATGCATTATTGCTTTCGTAAAGGTCGAGCAGCTGCATGATTTGAACCCAAGTGTAGATGTAAAAACTAATAACTTTCTCCTGTAGATTACTATGTACATAAACTGTGCACACAGCCGGGCTCAGAGCCATTCAGTTAGCCAAGCAAAGTAAGATGGAGCATAAAGTTTTATCCCACCATAAAATTATACAAGTATTTCATTTATTTCATCCTTATCCAATGTATCTAAATGTATCCTTCAGTGTCAACATAACCGTTCTTTTTGGCTTGAAGTGGGTCCGGATTTATGCCTTTTTCATGCAGTAAGGAATTGGAACTGTAATTCGTCACACAAATAAGGTTGTGTACAAACAAGATCACTGGTCGAAAAGATATGCGAGGAAGTCTACACAAATCGTAAGACTGTTCTGCGCGATGATTATAATTCTTCGATGATATTTCGTGAATTTAGGAATGGGTAGCGAAATAGTGCAGTGAAATTTATATCGGCTCCTGAAATTCTCCAATTTTCCATGTCATACTACAAGTCAAAGAACTCAAGACGTTGCTTCGAGCCATATGGAAGGAAAAAGAGAGATTAGAATTGGTTTGGACGATTTGGAAGATTAAACGAAGCGTGGGTACATACGTACTTTTCTTTACTCTTATCGGCTCTCTCTCCCTTTCTCTGTACATCATGAAACTCATGTCCGGGGGATCCATGTGTGACTCTTTATTTAAATATTGATCAACGGAGCATGAAGCAGCAAGTCCATTCCTGCGCTGGACAACAAAGGGAAATTGAATTCCTCAGCCATGGTCCGTGAACAATATGTGAAAGTAAATTGAGTTGGAGCTTCAGGTGAAAACTCTAACTGCAAAGGACAGACACACAGACAAGTGAGCACACACTGGTCCCTTGGTTCAGTTGTCATCCTCAGTATGTGCTGGTGGTGAGATATATATTTTCATAATCAGCATTCCAGTTCACTTCAAAGCTTTGATCCTATTCTTCAAAGTCGGTGGTAGCAAGTGGGAGAGGAGTGAAATTATTATTCCCTTGCTTACTTTCAGTCTTCTTCCTTTGCTCACATAAACGTCCCCTTGACCCGCTTTCCGTCTGCTCCGGAGGAAATGCATGGCGACATTGCACATAACTTTCTCCTATCAACTTAAAGCCAACATTTCTCATCTCATCACAGCACGTGTCTTCAAAACTTTCTCTTTCCTGCCCCCACTGAGTCCTCCAACTAAGCAGCCTTGGAGCAAGAAAGTTGTAAAAATCCTGAACAAATAAGTGTGATGTTTTCTCACTCACTTTATTTTTAAAACTATGCCGAAGGCTATGGAGAAAGTACATTTCAAAAACAAGGCATTCAGTGTAGGGCAAAGGAATAGAAAAAGTCAGCCAGCTTTTCTGTCTCGATCAACGAGGAAAACTGGGCTGATAAGAGCCGACTATCTTAAACTTCATTGTGTGATGAATGGTTGGAACGAAGCTCGTTAGAAATCACATTTCTATTAAAAATATAAGAAAAAATTGCGCTTTTGTTAGCAAACCCGGAAATTTCGCCAGCTCCTCGGGTCTCTCTCCTGCCCTCATGTGAGGGACTAATCAAGCCCAGACGGGTATGAAGGTTCCGGCAGCTTCGCTCAATTTCCTTCGGATCAGTGGGATATGGTTGAAGCGTGTTCGGAAGTGTTGAAAGCATGTCCAAGATACATTTTATAAACCGTCATTGTGAAGATTCTCACAATTAACTGCCAATAGGACTTCGTACGTTGCGTATGATTAGCCACAACTCAAAGAAATTGCCATGGTTTCTCCGGTGAAAGTAGTTGAGGAAATTCCATAGATCGCATGGAAAAAAATTAGAAGAGAAAAGACGAAGAGACGACAGGAAAATTGCACGGTTCGTTACATTTCGTTGGATCATCTTTGTTTCTCACAGACGCGGGTTGGGCTTAAAAAAGGCCGCTTTGGATTAGTGTTCTCCATTCTTTTATATATGTGGCAGACTGTAAAACAAGACGAGGAGGGAGGAGGGCGTGCATGAAATACAATATAACTTGGCCGAATGTGACAGTGCGTAAATATAGAAATGAGATCGCACTTGAGCTCACTTTTTCTGTCATATCAAGTATCATCATGCTTCCCCTCCACCCACATCATCTTCTTTTTCCGATCTCTAAGTCTCTTGGTCCCTTTTGTTTTACTCTGCATAACTTTTGAGCTGACACAGCAGCATGTTTCGTGTCATTAGATCAGTCTCATGCTCTTTTCATCCCCATGTTCTATCACAATTAGCTTTCAACCTCTCTTCTTGTGATGAGGAACTGTTTCAAACGGCTAGTGAATCCCATGATCATCCTGCACTCTCTTTATCATCTCCCTATGAAACTTTTCGACTTTGCTGACATTTTACTGTCTTGCGTCTTTCCACGAGTACATACAGATGTGAATAATTTGACGTACAGATATCTTGAAGTACTTTGATCGAAAAATCGGGTGTAGGTGGAATGATTACAGTGAAAGTAAAAGAGGCTTGATCATTTGAAAAAATTTAAGTGAAAGTACATTATGCTGCTATGGAAAAAGAAATTAATTGTAATGGCCATGGATGGTACAGTTACGCAAGATAAGAAGAATCCCACAACCTGCGAGGAATGCAGCCGCTGTAGCAGCAGCGTTGCTCGTAGATTGCTAGATTGCGGAATTTTTTCCGTGGATATAATCATAAAAACAAGCTCTTAACGGCGATATTTGAGATGTGGTTCATATTGCTTTTAGATGTGTTTATTACGCAGAGTGTTTGAATCTCTTACATGGACACGCAAGTAGAAATTGATATATTTAGACATTACATCCTAATAATCATATAAGCATATGAAAGGTAGTGTACATTCATTGTAAAGTAATGTCGTAAGAGTATAGAATCATTGATCAGAACAACAGTGCCCGAGCTGATTTACCTACAAGATCGTAATATTTAGACTGATTAAGCCCCCAACACTGAGTGAGGGCAGAACAGTCGCGTATTGTCGGCCATCAGTCCTCACCTCACCCACACTGTAAAAAACTTCGAGTTGAAGCCAATTTAGCCTCTTCCAGTGGATATTGAAGTGAATGGTAAAATTCTGGACGCTTTCTTTGAAGCCCTCTGCGGGTGCTGAATTCGCTCCTATAATTACTTTAACATTAAGTCCCTTTGGCTCTCCGCGCAGAGCTTCAAAGAAACCGCCCGTAGTTTTCCCACGGTTTTTTTGTTTCACATTCTCCCTCCTGTTCCTCTCTCGCCATGTGCCCAGTCTGGCCCATTGGATCAATATACCCCTTTGTCTCATTACACCCGTCTGGCTCATTATATCCGTCTAGACCCCTCTGGCTCATTATACCCCGCAGCCACTTTATATAGCTCTGGGCCATCAGCAGAAGTTCGATTCCGCAGGATCGAATAATTTAAACGCTGACCATTCTGTTAGACCTCTCACTTGGAAGAGAGAACCTGCATTCTCGTAATATAAACTCCATTGAGTTAGTCAACAAACGTTCGCAGTAGCAACAATCACGACTTCCCAGTGGACCGACACAATTCCAACGAAGATACGCATTGTAGTCCTTACACTTAGTAGAGGACTGTAATGCATATCGTCCTCTACATAGGCGACTGTCCATAAACAACGTCTGGTATCCCCTTCACTATCCCCTCAAAGTAACCTTCTAGAGCTAAGATAATCAAGGGCAATTTCCATCGCCCGTTTTCGTGATCTCCTAGATAATTCATCTATAGAAGCACCAACATATACCGCAGAAACTTGCGACCCCCAAAAGGCACAAAGACAGATCCTTGGCTACAGATTGATGTTGCTAAAAAAAACGGTCACTCATGGACAGCGCTACAGAGGTCCATTGAAGATCTCAAAACTGCGGCCACTGAACGGTCATGATCACAGTACCCTCGTATTAAAAATGTACAGTACATGGCTAATTTTGTTCCCATAGGCAAATTCATATCGGTTCCCTTCAAAACTTTTATGCAGATTGCCTCATATCCTATGAGGCTCAAGTCATTGCCCTAGGCATCTTTGTATACCATTAAACCACTTCAATCAAATATCTCCGCCGTCACATTACCAGTAATGCACAAAGCACACAATGAATCTCAGTGCTGGGATCTTGTAAGTACTCTAATTAATAGACCCATACCCCCACACTAAAGAGAGAATGAGCAGTTAGGTCTATAAGTTTTCACTAATATACTACGAAACGTACTGTTGATTACAGTCTCTCCGTAGGCTAGGTTCTTATCCGGTGTACGATACTATCACCACTCTAACTATGACGCTCGCTGACCTTCTTCGAATGAAAAGAGTGTAGTATCGTACACAACTTCTAACTTTTACACGAAAAAACGTTCTCTTGCATACAGGCAACCGCTCTCGAGAGCCAAGCTTCTAATCTGGTATACCAATATATCATAATTTTGACCACTACGCCTGCAGACCTTATTTATGAAGAGAGAAGAGATGGAGCTTGTAATTAAACTGAACATACCCCCTACGGGAACGTACACAAACAACATCGTGGTAAGGGTCCCTCACAGGTATTGATTATGAAATGATGACATACATAATGAAAATGGGATGGGTGGATCCTAAAACTTCGGTGGTCGTGATGATATCATTTGTGCACGTTCCCTTATAAAGAAACCTTTTTCCTCCCTCTTTATGGATGCGCAAAAAAGAGGGAAAGATACACTCGCGCAGGTGATCCTAAAAGCCAAAATATCGCATGCAGCCACCTGTGTATGCCCAAAAGCATAGGTCGAGATCCTTAGCTACCGGTTGATGTAACTTTCATCAACAATGAATACTCCTAAAGAACATTTTTACACTCTCGCGGAAGCCGTCGAAAACGGCCAACACCCACCAGGATTATTTGATAAACCTTGTTGCCTTCGGCTACAGCGGCTAATGATAGCAATGAAGCAAGATTGTTAAAATTCATCCGCACATTGTACTGGAGGAAACTTTCTCCTCAAATTTCACCTCCAAATCTTCCCCCTGTGGCTGATCCTACTGGGTTCCCAATAGTACTGACAGTCTCTTAATAATGAAGGCTTCACCGTTGAGGTACTAACAGCTACTCATTTTAAAACCCAGGGCCTCAAAATTTGTATAATTACCATGGATAATTTAGCAGTAATCCCATAAGCCTGACAAGGACGGGAAAAGCTTGGCCAACTTCATTCCTCAATGATGCATGAATGGGGAAGGATGTCCATTGAGTTGAAGCCAGCAGCGTCGGTACACTGAAAGCTCGAAATTACGCTGGAGAGAGCCTAACCATGTCCTTCGCTCCTTCTTGTTGTTGCATTGATCCAAACGCAGTTTCCGCTAGCAAATGCAAATGTATGTGAGGCTCTGCGGGGAGTGAGCATAATAATTTGTTGTGAGCTACACGGAGGCACGGAGTTTGAATCGCAAATGAATAATTCATGGCTAACCAAGATATTTCTTGAACCATTTAAAATCCAATTTCAACTTCTCACCGATCCCTTCCATTTCAAAGGTCGTGAATTCTTAAGTTATGGTGACTTGAATCCCTACGGGTGGGGGTGAGAGGTCACATATATCTACAAACTCATTGTAGAACAACTGTAAATTCTTGCTGCTGGAGTAACACTCACACTCACATACGACCATTCACTTGAATTTCAGCTAAATTAAATCAATAAAAGAAATAGGGAGAGAGGGAATGGGGAAGGAGAGCAGAATGACTGAGAGAGAAGGAAACTGTTGTCTAGTGGTGCTATAAGTCGGAGCCATTTGAAAGCTCATGAATTCCACAAGTTTTTCGCTCCAGTCACTCGCTTCACATACAGACACATACGTGGATGTATGGGAGAAAGGTCATAGAAATGAATAATTAAGATTCCCTTTGTACTCCCGTGGTCAACGGCTTTTTTTCCACTGGCCCAACGCAATTTTTACATTCTTAATTCAATTGTAAATTTCCCTTAGATCTCCACTAGTGTAAGTGTGCGGATCAAGTTCTAACTCACTGACGTGTAAGTTAAAAATTGACCACGCGTGGCTCATGCAGAGAATGGGCCAGAGAGGTGGTACATTCTAATTTCTCGAGTAAAGCGTCATGGGAAATCTATTCATAGTACTCTTGTGCCCAGCAGCCCATAAAAGCGCACAGTTTCTGCTGTCACAATTTGCTCCTGCCGCAGTGCCTTCACTTTCTCTCCTCCCGCTGCACCTCTCCCCACACATTTTTCCTCCCATTCGATTGTTTATTTAAGAAGAAAACCCTCAGAATCTTTTCCAATTCCACATGAACAGACAGTAATCACTTTCATCCTGCCACACATCTATTTTGTCTTTAAAAATCCCTCCATTCTCCTCACTTCACTGCAAAGCTACTCACCTTCACATTCGTCCAAAGTGTACGATAAATCTGGATTATAATGGCCATCTAATGCATTGCTGCGTAAAAATTGCATATCAAATTACGGTTGCAGTTGGCGAGGATTCGAGGGGAACACGGAATGATGATAGAGCGTGAAGAATGAGTGGCTAAAGGTTAGCACGGTATTAGCCTAGTGACGTACAACTTGTTAGCAACTTTTAGCCTGTTCCATGTCCAATTAATGTCAGCTGTTCACTCGGAAAAAGAGGGTCAAATTGGATTTTAATGCAGTAACTCAGATTCAAGGCTCGGGCTTGGTCCAGCTGTACTTGCTTAGCTGTAGACATTGTGGAGTTTGTATGTACTAAAAGGACATTGTGTGCATAGACGTGAAGGTCTGAGACACATGCAAAAATATTTGCAGAGAAGATATTATTAGAAGGGGGAGCGAAAACGGGTTTTTGCAGCTGGAAAATAGCATAGCGGAGATTGAATTCCCGTCTGAATCTAATTTTGCAGGCAGACTGACTGAGACGGATAAGCAGAGAAGGGAGTCATTACCGGTGATATGATACATTATGCATAAGGCCCCTGGATCCGCATACTACTCCCTCTCATTTCCACTCCGCTTAAGACTCACTTCTATAATATATAAAATTACATTGCCTTTGCTAGGCCCCACCCCGCCTCCTCGCTTGATGCATTGCGGAGAGTGACTCTTGGTCAGTAGTGTGTAATCACATGATAAATTCCTTCCCTATTATCCCCTGCCGCAGTCTTTTCTCCAAATCCGCAAAGTTATTGCCTTGTGACAGGTAGAAGAATGTGTAGCTTTGAATGCATACCGAACGTAGAAGACTTGAAACCTGTGTGGCAGTGAGGTATAAAAAAAACTAATTAGAAATTCCTGGAAAATCTGTGTGACAATTTAAGCCTTAACAGACACAACGATGGATGAATGAATTTCTCACATGGCATTCACTTCACCCATATAAATTAAAGGTAAAAGTATGGAGTGGGGTGAGAATGTTTGAGCCAGAGAGTTAGCACATGTTCCTGAGTTTCACAATGATTACTATTATGTATGTGGAAGTAGATTTGTGAAGCTCTTTGCGGGGACCTGAATGAAGAGCGAGAGGGAGAAGAGACGGAAGCTTTCACACAGATGGACGCTTGATTTATGAACTTATTCAGGGAAAATTTCCAGCTGACCATTAAATTTCCACTGAGAGCTCTTTGCCGAGCATTTTGTAATTTTCATTTGCACATTCCATCCGTGATTAATTAATTCTCGTCGAAAGCGACGACGGTAGAGTTGTAGGATTTTAGTCCTCACACGCATTTTGAGGCAGAGAAAAGCATTTTAATCATCCATGTCGTACGTACCCTACAACAATAGCCAAGAGGCTAATTCATATGCATATAATGCATAAGTTCAATTTATAATGTACATGCAGACATTATGATTCCGCGTGGTCATGCATGTGCTTGGATAATGGGGAAAGTAGTGCATTGCACAAATTTTACCTTTCTAGCCATATTAAACTCTCATTTGAATGTAACATGGTAGTTCCATCTCTCCCACCGCATTCCTCTCGACTTGAACAAATGCCAATGAAAATGAGAGCGACAGAAACGCAGCATAGCTCATAGAAAAATCCGCTATCTAAAGAAAATCATCCATGCCGATAATACTCTCATTCCTGCCTCCTCCCATAATTTTGTAGAATCAATAATAACAATGTTTTTTATTGAATTGGGGGTGATAATTGTTGAAAAACGAGGAGGTTGCATCCGCGTACAAAAGTTAATATTGTAATGATGCTGCCTCTTGTGCTGTTTTGGCGGTGGTACTTCCTTATGGCTGCCTAACGCACAAAAAGCTTACATAGAGAGCATGTAGTGAAGTACTCAGAAGAACGTAGTAGTGTGGAAAACCGCACACATAGAGAAAGAAAGAAATAAAGTAGAGAGTCGTTTTTTTCTTCCCACGGAAAAGTTTACCCTCCGACTCTTCGGTCTAGAACTCACATGTACTCTCCAATTCCACCTTCTAATATCCTCTAGGCCTCCCTCTCCATTTCTATTCCACTTTCTCCAGTCCCTTATGCCTGCATTCCCTCGTTTAGAACTATCTTCATCCTAATTCCGATTGTCAAATCAATTAAATCGTCCTACACACGTAGCCGAATGAGTGACAGCCATCCAAAGAAAGAACAATGACAGCGTGTCCTCCTGTTCAACAAACTTGAGCCTTCATTAGGGTGAAAAAAAGTCATCATGGGAAGAACTTTGGCTGGAACTATTCCCTCTCATTAACACACGCGAAGTCATATGCAAAGGAAACCTTATGAAAGGAACACTCTTTGAATAAGCTCTGATACAAAGTAAACATCACCTCGTTTTGTACATAAACTTATATGTAGTATTGCTGTGTAGATTCCTGCTTACGCAGCCATCTATCATGCATGATTTTGCGAATAGTCACGCGGACTATCGAGCACAGGGAAACCGTGTATTAATTATTGTTATTGAGTCGTTGTAGTCAAATTAATTAGAGCTGCAACAGACGAGGGATTTAGCGAGCAACGGTTTGATAAGCTGAATCTTCAACCACTGAACTGACATATTCCCTGTGTTGAGCCGCGGGCTGTAGGACCGTTGGCCTTATCAATCGTCTGTGTGGGGTTTCATTTTTTTGTGGGAAAACAAAAGTGCTCTTTAGGAGTGTTCATTTTTGGTAAAAGTTACATCAATCGGTAGCTGAGGATCTCGACAATGGTTTAGATGTATGTTGTGTTATGTTAAGAAAACCTGACGAAAATGCTTGAGGTTTAGGCATGAGACCCAGCAGACATGATGCGGGGCGCTTGGCGGAATGACGTTAGACGGAAGCGATTTGAACCTCGCTGGGAATAAAATTTAGTTTTTTTTTATTTCTACAACGAATAAATATCCTCGGGATATTTTCTATTGGTGTCTTTCCTAATCTGTAGCACAAGGTGGGTCTATGCTTCACCCCCCATTAGCTTCTATGTGACTTGGTTCTCAAAACAATTACAATTACAAATTTATGTTACGACGAGTTTCCTTTTATATTTGCTACTATTTTTGAAGGTTCTGAGGAGATGAGGCCGAATTAATGGAATAGCGTAGGAGACATTGAGAAAATTGACACCAGAACATGCGAGGAAGGCCGGTATGTAAATATAACTTGATATTTTCCTCCTTTCTACTCGAGATCCTTCATTGCGCCTCTTCCTGCACAGCGTGATAGTGGAAATGAAGTAAAGGGAAAGAAAGTAGACTGGCAGAAAGAGAAGGATGCCAGTAGAAAAATTCACATATAAAGTTTAAGCACGTGCAAGCCAACACATCATAATATTAGATAGAACATCTTCGATTTCCTCTCTTTCTCCGTCAAAGAATTTTTGATTTTGCTAACTTTCTTCACCAGTCCACACTATCGTTCTCTATTTTGCTGCAGAGCAAGGGAAAAATTGTCGTCTGTCTGATTCCCCTTCACATGAAAATAAGGGAGATTTTTTTCCTTGCGGTCGCATTTAGTATATAGAATGCGAGGAAAACTTTGACTTTTTCTCCTGAACACCGCTTTGATTTTAACCAAACAAGCTCCTACTGCTCAACATATTCAAGTAGGACTGCGACGGATGAGAGGACGGCTAACTTTCTTAAAATTCACTAAACTATCAACATTCACAACTCTAGATAAAACCCATGAGGCAGCGAACGGGCCCAATTTCCCACCAACCAATTGTATATTCAAAGTGATTTCAATGTGATCGGACAGACGGAGAAGGACGAGTATGTTTATATTGTTGCCCTCGTTGCCGTTGAAAGAGGAGAAGGATCTGCCAGGAAGCAAAGGAGAAAGTTGACAGCAATTTGCAGTGGAAATAAACTACGAAATTTGCATCAAGCGCGGGAGTAGAAGAAGAGGATCATTTAGAGATGGGCCAAGTTTCTTTCAATTGTTTTCTTGTATATTTTAACTGCCACCGTCACAGTCACGTTCCTATTTCTTTTACTCGGCACAAGTGCAGGAATACAAGAAGGCTTTATCTATTCAGAGAAGCTTTCACCAGTCAAATTCCATGCGGTCCGATGGCTCTGAGTTACATAGCATTCCCTTCAGGATGGGCCTTCCCACGTCTCCTGATGATTCGCAATGAGGACGCGGGTGCAATAAACAAAGTACCGTGATGCCAGGGAAAAAAGTCAGTTTGCACCTCGCCGTGTACAAGGCATAGCTCCTGGTTTTTATCATGATCTACACACGTTCTTTATTAGTTGACGCATTGAAAAGCGGGCAAAAGCTTACGGGAAGATAAGAGTACTGTTTTTTTCAAATTTTCACAAATGTTACTCAAGAGAGATAGAGAATGAAAATACGCAGAGATGTGCATACGCAGACGGAAGCACATGGAAAGCATCCAATTTTTTACGGCTACGGTTTCCCTTTCCGTAACTCGCAAATATGAGAGATCTTGTAAGTCATGTCACAATGTGTGTGCACTGACTCATACAAACGAGTCTATGAGGATGTCGCAGATTGGAATAGTCCTTCGATGGCCTCCCTGTCTCTCCCAATGCGATTACATAAACAAGAAATACAGGCTTAAGTTTTGAGCTAATTAGAATTTTCCATGCTGTTTGGACTACTGATAGAAGGAAATATCATTGAAGTTCGGGTTTCACATCTTTTCAATGTACCACAGTTGAAGTCAAGTTTGCACAATCGTAATCAGTTCAAGGGTTTCCTCCTTATGCAAAGAATCCTAGTATGTTTACCAATGAATCATAATCCTTTCCTTCGCAAAATATTCCCGAGCGTATCTTAATTGAATTATTGGCCTTAAATTTGGCCACATGATGAAGGGAAATCCAGCAGTAAGTTTGCCGAGACTTTTTAAAGCATTAAGTGAATGCAGACTTTCGTTTTTACGATTTTCATTGACAAATTTATCTGAGGATTTCAAACTGGGTTCCCTTAAAATGCAAGCACGAAAACAACAAATGTTACCGTTTCCTACATAATAAATAAAGTAATCCGTAAAATTACGCAGCTGGCGTGTTGGCTAATGTGATGGAAAGCTTCACCATTTTTATAAAAAAAACACTCCATTTTGTACTCCAGGATCAGAGTCTCTAGAGATTAATAAGGATTGTGTTATGCAAGCGGAGAGAAACAAGTGAGTCAGATAAAAAGCTTCAAAATACATTACTTCCTTCATTTCTCGGGAAAAGGATAACGTGAGGAAAATAGGAAAGCCTCATATGAAATGGTGTGAATTGCTGGAACAACTCTTGAAACTGCCTTCCACTGACAGCTACATATTTAGGCCAGTCACTCCCTTCTTGTCTATTTAACAATAGCCTTTCGCCTTCTTCTTTCTTTCTGATAATAAAGCGTTTGAAATATGCAGAATGTAATACGAAATTTGTTCATTCATTTCCTGGAATACTACATAAGTTATTCTTCCACGTAATTTTCCACTGGATTACTGATAAAAGTCGCGTTTTATGCACCATGATAAAAGCCTCTTACTTCGTTTCCTCGGTACATGAGGTGAATTTTAGTTATTTTTGTACAAAAGTAAACAGAAACTTTAATGTGCTCCCGATGGAACGAAAGGAGCCATCATCCTCATCGCAGTCAGTATGAGCAGTTTTCAGGAAAGGTCTAAATTTAGGACTATATTGTGTGACATTTGCTTTACAGTAAGTACTGGTGACACAGTATTGCTTAATGGTAAAAATTACAACAGAAAAACCATGCTGTCAGTCACTGTATATATGATAGAATATTCAACGCAGATATGAAAATGTTCTGTCAACAGCGCGGTGACGAGGGTGCAATTTGTAAATCCAACTTGAGAATATGAGTACAAATTTTCAGTGTTCCCAACGACAAACTTTTGTAGTTTTTTGGATTATATAAATTCCCTAAGTGTAAAAAACTGCTTAATTAACCGTTCGTTTGGTTGCCCACCGTAAGCTAAGTGCTGTATATTCTGTTGCTTGTTGTACGACCATTATATCCAGGTACTTCTTCATATCCCTTCTGTATTCTCATTAATGTACTTATGTCATGTCCGTTACTCAGTGTTTGCTATAATTAACGGTAGCGTATACTCTGTCTATTTTGTACGATTAGTAAGACTTACGAAGAGTGAATAAAAAAAATTGAAATGGTAAGACAGTCAGATAGTCATTATGTGCCACAAAGGAGAATAACCAGTAGGCGTTCTACTGATGCACTGTACTAACTTCGAAATGCATTTCAGCCTTCGTGTACCTCTTTCGTTTTTTGTCATAGTAATGCGTCCCTCTATTGGTTAACACGAGTATCATCAAAAAAGTAGTTTTGTATTGTTATTTTCACTCCAATAACTATGCTCCTCTTCCGAGTACTGACACAAT
>JAQIWI010000313.1:0-40156 GCA_034698825.1 Deuterosminthurus bicinctus | reverse complement strand
AAGTATTCCGACCATGTCTTCTGTTGCACGAACTAAAGCAAGAATTTCGAAAGAAACCCAGAATAGAATCCCCAGCAGATTAAATGCAGTGTAAGGGAATCCAACGTATACAACTTGAAGTTCAGTGTGCCGTATTGTCATGTAAAGGCATATTATTATAGCAGATGATGTGCTGCAAATTGTTGGGACGACCATGAGCTTGACCCATTCGTTGCATAGTATCGTGTAGATCCTCAGTGAGGAATACATGGAATATAGCTTCATCCAGTTATCTTCAGACTTAATTTCCATCGTTCTAAGAAATGCACGCACAGTTTATATAATTTCTCATTAGCACCAAGCATAACCGAACAAAATACGGCATATTGGCCCCATTCTTCTCTCTTGATGTTAGTAATGGCGACTTCAAAGTACCTGTTAATACCTGAGGAGTTGGATTAGCTTCAATTGAGGGTCCTGGAGCACTGTTTCAGTAATAGTGGAATGGACCATCATTAAATGGTGGGCTGTGTGATAAAGTAGGTGGTGGTGGGCTGGCAGTTCCACAAGCACCAACTGCAATAATGCGTTCCTCTGCCCTAAAAAGCACCGATTCTCCGCTGATCAGGCCCGAGCTTCATTTTTGAAGCCTGAAGGCGATCATCATACTTACCTGAATGCCTACTTCGAGCAATGGGAGCAGCAACTCTGAAGAATGGTGCCAGAAAAATTACATCAACTTGAAAATATTTAATGAAGTGGTGGCCATTCGTGAACAGCTTGAAAATATCATGAAGTCAAATGACCTCAAGGTCAACCAAGAATCTTTGAGATATCCAGATCCTCAGGCTGTTCAAAAGTGTCTTCTGTCAGCGTATTTTAGTCAGATCGCCTACAAGACGCCACGGGGCCATGGCTACACGACCTATATGCCAATCCCAGTGAAAATAATAAGGTCTTTCTTCAGCGAGCTAGTGCCTTGTTTAAGTCCGAGCCAACGTGGATCATCTATGAAAGCGTCATGAACACGGGAGATAAAACTTTCCTCACGAATGTGGTCGCTGTTGAACCGCGCTGGATTAAGGAATTTGTTCCGGTTTTCTTTGAGAAACTTGAGCTAGTTTTTCCGCGACTTTGATGCGCATTATAGATTGAGCTGAATGGGTTATCTTTTCAAATTCTCTCGGATGTTATCTTGTTGAATTCCGCTAATTGTATTCAATCTCTTTGTAGCCAACAATTGTTCTAATTGCTGTTAGTGGACATATTTAATTATTCATTATTGCTATAGCTTTTGTATTTGTATTTATAGAGTTGAGCTAGATTTAGATATCAATAAGTTTTTCACGAGCTGATCAGATCAGTAAAATATAATGAGATGCTCTGAATCCAATCATCCGCTTTCTACACTGTGCCCTTCAAGTGCCCCAAGCCCGAGATCCATGCAATTGAAATTTGGAATAATGCAAAATAACTTGTAACACATACACCGATTTACTCAACATCAATTTTAATAGTACATGAAGATTGTAATTTTTGCACATTTAAGATTTTTAAGGGCACTACATTGGCTATGGTGAGTGCACGTCATGTAAAGGACCAACCCGTAGACCACTTTCATTTCATTCAATTCTCCAGTCACCGACTATGAACCTGTCGCACTAAAATGTGGCGTGCTCCGTCACATTCGGTACAGACTCACTGAAAGTTTGTGCTTAGAATGTAAGTAAGAACAAGAGCTGATTGAGAATTTCATCCCAGACGGCAAAAGGCACAATGATAGAAAATACGCCAAAGCTGCCGACATCTTGCCTTATAGGCTTCGCAGCTCTTCCAGCTTTCCTTATGTACATTTTTTGCGGCATCGGAAGCCACTTGAAAAACTCCAGACTTCGGGAATTCAGAATTCCGACGATCTCTTCTGATGTACGAATTACAGAGAGCGCTTCGAAAGAAATCCAGAATAGCAATCCAAGCAGATTAAATGCCGTGTACGGGAAGCTAACGTATATAAAAATTGTTATTTCAGTGTGTCGAATTGTCAGATAAAGGCAAATTATTATGGCACAAGAAGCACTGAAAAGCGTTGGGATTATCATGAACTTAATCCAATCGTTGGCTAAAACTGTGTACGTCTTCAGAGAGGAATAACTCGTACGTAGCTTCATCCAGTTATCTTCAGACTGTGTTTGTATTTCCCTGTGAAATTTTAAATCGTATTTCTTGTAGATTTTGAGAGATTTATCAACCATTTATTTAGTGGATTTTACAATAACATGACTTCACCTGAGTTCGTCCATGCAAGATTCGGCAATAGCGGGATATGACACTAAGATTACACCCGCCCAAGCAGCCAGCATCATTGGTTGACAGTACATAGCGAGCTCCAATGGCCAGAAGAAAAATTTCCACAAAACTCCAGGCAACTGTTTTGGTGGATGAAGCCCAAAGTACGCCGATAGAATTTGATACAAAGCGCAAGGAAACTGATTAACTATCAAGCCGTAAAATGAGACCAGAATGGCAATTGAACTCCCAAGAATTGCAATACTGACCACCATTAAAGCGATCTTGGGATTGGTGAATATGTTTGTTGATTTACCACCTCTATGCATCTGTTCCAGTATTATCGGATTAGTATTAAGTAACTGAACAGTTTCCCTTGGTCTGAACAATACTGACGCAGCGATACTGTAGCCTACGAAATAAACGAGGAAAGATACTAAGCACAGGCATGCTGTCAAATCAATATCGTTAGAAAATCGATCGATCACGACACTGAATTTTTGAAGCATGCTGATGAGTTGTACAGTTAGAATGCAATAAAATATTGCCATTTGCCATGATTTTCTTGACGTAGTTAATCTTGCTGGTCTTGATTCTCTTCCGAATTGCACCAAGCAAAAGCCACAACAGACTTTGGAGATAACGTTGTAGCAACGTTCTGCAAACAAGTGCAAAGTTTTGCGTTGCTTTAAGGGAATTAAGTTTTCCAGTTGTTGAAAAATGTCAGATCTTTTGCTTGCCCTAATCTTCGTATACTTTTTAACACCTTTTTGATTTGTCTTTCCACGTGACTTTCCATTAGTGCGGACCATTATTGCAGTTGTAACCCAGCTGGAAACTGCCTATACGGGATTTTCAAAGTTTTCTGCTTGATTTTTCTTTAAAAATACAAGCAAAATGTTTAAGTGTATTTACGTACTGTCTATGTCTAGAGTACTGTCTATGAGCTAATGAAGCTGACTAATGCAGTCGAATGACGGAAACTTTCTTACAATGGTCTCGAACTGCTAATAATTGTGGTAGTTAAAGACAGCTATTTAATTTCATTACCTTGATTTATAAGGAGGTTCAAATTAATGGGGCTTGATGGTGTCATTAACAGGATTTGCATGTAATTATTTTCATGATAAGAATGACAATTTTTCGTGTTTTCGATAATTTTTTTCCCAACGCAAAAAATATTTCTAGGCGTAAAGTTAATTTTCCCCTTTTATTTGAAGACAGCATCAGAATTAAAAGCTTTTCGATATATAGAGTCTATCAAAATTTAATGTCTTTGCCACCTCGTAATTATGTGTGCCATTAGCGGTTGCTATAGTTTCTTTTCGCCGGCCAAACTTATAATCACCCAATTTATCTTCCAAGTTCCTACAATAAAATACGAAATTATTCCCAAGATAATGTCATGGTTCGAGTACAAAAGTGGTACCATTTAAATAATGTCGTGGGCATAATGATGAAAATTACTGAGTATAACATTTATATTCTCCAGACAAGAAACTTAATTGAAATCTAATCGAGCTCTACAAAATAGATTATTCATTCGTAATCCCCACTAAAATATTTAATATTGACGTCCATTTAGTTTTTAATTAAAATATTTCACATCTGCAGCGAAATGCGAAGAACAGCGTCGGCCATCTTGATTTCATGGTGCCTTGTAATCCTGACGCATGCGCAGTGACAGCCATCGACACGAACTCCATCTAAACGCGCAGCCGCCATTGTTTTTTTTATTGCAAACGGAGCTCAAAACATAGAACGCCATTTTTAAACTTTTTAATTCTTAAAATTAGCTAAATATGTCATTGAATTTGAAATTTAATTAAAAATTAAGGCTATTGGAAACCATTGAGTCAGAAGGGGAATGCAGCTTGATGCTCACACTATTGAAGGGCTTGACACGTGGATGAAGCCCGCCGTCTGTAGCTCCCACGTTTTGTACAATGAGGATACATATTAATGAAATGAGACAGAGATGCTCAATCTGCTAAAATTCTGTAATGAGTCAATCACAAGCGAAAACGACAGAGAAACGTCTGGATTTGTCGCTCGTCGCACAGAAGATTTCGACAGACAGTCGTCGTCAAAATATTCGCGAAAGAATCTTTTGGTGGTTGTGTCAATGTGAGTTAGATTGTTTAGCCCACAGAAGAGGAAGGGATTCGCAGTTGTAAGTCTATTATTTTAATGAAATCTTGTTGTCATCTCATTGAAATTCATGTGAGTTTGTCATGATTTTATTTGTAAATATTTTAGAGAAAGAACAGAACAAGGCAGCATTGACTGTTGCTATGGACGCCTTTGTAGAAGAAAAATTAAGGCAGTGTAACTGTGAGGATTACATCACTGTATTTAAAGGTAAATATTTCAGACTTTTGACAATGAGTTTTCATAAGGTTACTATTATTATGACATTGTATTGTTCTGTTTCCAGAAAATAAAATCGAAGAGGCAACATTCTGCAAGCTCACGATGGATGACCTACGAGAAATGCTACCTGGAAAGGTTGGGATACAAAAGAAGATTTTTCAACTGATTGAAAACTTGATAAGTTCAGGGACAGGTCTAGCTGGAGCTGGAGTATTAGAACAGCAGCAGAGTTCAACACCTATGGAAGTTCAAACTGAGAAGACTAAATCTGACATACCTCTACCTGCGGGACAGGGTGATCAGATACCTTTGGAGCTAGCTGGAAGTCATTTAGTTGCTGACATTGAGAATGAAAATGTTGAACCGGCCGAGCATGATGACCTGGCATTTATCCAGTCTCTTTTAGTAAATGCTACTACGTCGAAAGCACCTAAAAACGTTCCTGACCGGTCGGAAGTAGAACCGAAGACGTCTGTCTTGCGTCAAACTATTCAAATTGAAACGAAGAGGAAGGGGAAGGAAACTGAAGTTGAGACTCGAGACGTGACCTTTTCAAAAGGACCAGTAGCTGGAAATCAACCTGGCTCTGCTAAACATGATGCTAAAGACACAATGATGCAACTTATGTCGCAGTTGGAAATTCAAACAGGACCAGCTAGAAGTGCAAATAAAATTAACGAGAAGCATCCGATGGGTCATCCGGTGAAGGCTGGGACTTCTTATTTGGGACCTTCAGTGCCGCCAGGACCTTCAGTTTTACCACGATATTCAGGTCCACCGCGACCTCCAGGTCAACCACGACCTCCAGTTGCAGCCGGATCTTATGTTCCCGCAGGAGCTTCAGTTCCATCGAGAACTTCAATGGTAGCCGGTCCAATGGATCCTCCACGGTCATACACGTCTGAAAGGATTCTAAAACGCAGACAAAAACTACCAATTTTCAGAAAGAAGGACGAATTTATTGAGGTATGATCACACAATGTTGCAAATTTCCTGGTCTTATTCTATGATCTCATTTGTAATGAATGCCCGCAGGCAATGAGAAGTCATCAAGTGTTGATTGTGGTTGGAGAAACAGGCTCAGGAAAGTCAACTCAACTTTCTCAATATCTAGCTGAAGCGGGTTTTGGGACTTTGGGAAAAATCGGCTGCACTCAACCAAGAAGAGTTGCTGCAAAAGCCCTGGCGCTGCGTGTTGCTGAAGAAGCTGGATCCCAGTTGGGTGATCGAGTGGGCTACAGAATCCGCTTCGATAATACTACTGCCAACAACACATTAGTCATGTAAGTTTACCTTTAAGTCAGTTAGAATTTCACAGTTATTTCCAGTGTATAAAATGGCAGTATATTTGTGCAGCTACATGACAGACGGAATATTGCTACAAGAATTCGCCTCAGAGCCTTTCATTGACTCGTATGCTTGCATCATGCTTGATGAAGCCCACGAAAGGAGTATGAACACGGACGTTTTGATTGGTAATCATTAAAGACTTTTAAGTGCGTGAGGTTGTTTCTAAGCAAAGTATTCAATTGTTTTCTAGGTCTACTAAAGATCGCATTGAAGAAACGAACTGAGCTGAAAGTAATCGTGACCTCGGCTACACTAGATACCCAAAAATTTTCGAAGTATTTCGACAACGCTCCAATATTCAAAATCGAAGGTCGAACATTTCCGGTCGAGAAAGTCTACGTGGGCCTGCCAGAACCTGACTATGTGAACGCATGTGTCAGCACAGTCATGAAGATCCACAGGTTTGAAAAAGAAGGTGATATTCTTGTATTCCTTGGAGGTCAGGACGAAATCGAGCGTTGTTGTGACCTCATCTTGACCCATGATGACAAGCAGGAGCTTTGGGTACTCCCGTGTTACGGCTCGCAGTCTCTGGAGGAACAAAATCGGGTCTTTGATCCCATCCCTAAAGGATACATAAGAAAGGTGCATACAATTAAACCAAATTTCATGTAAAAAAAATTGCCAAAAGTCTTGAAAAGTTGACTGATTGAATTGATGATAGGTCGTCGTGGCTACAAACATTGCGGAAACTTCGATAACAATCGATGGAGTAGTCTTTGTCGTAGACTCTGGTATGGTAAAGCAAAGTGAGTTTGACCCCCGCAAGAAACTTAAAACATTGACAACAATGAGGATCACTCAAGCTCAGGCTGAGCAAAGAGCTGGACGTGCCGGTCGAACAAAACCCGGAAAATGCTTCCGCCTTTACAGTGAAGGGACGTTTAAAAAAATGCCAAAAGCTCCAGTACCTGAAATCCAAAGAAGCAACTTGGACTCTGCGGTCCTTCTCCTCGCAGCCCACGGTGTTGAAGATCTCTCCAGATTTCAGTTCATGGACGCACCGCCTCCTGAAGCGCTTGCCTCCTCCATAACAGAACTCCAAGATCTGGAAGCCTTAGATTCCCAACGTCGTCTAACAATTCTGGGTCGACATATCTCCAGTTTTCCTCTCGAACCAAAACTCTCCAAAGTTCTCATCATGTCTGTCAATCTCCAATGCACCGCCGATATCCTCACAATCGCCAGCATCTTCTCCGTCAACCAACCTGACAAAATTTTCCTCCGCCCTAAAAAGCACCGATTCCCCGCTGATCTAGCCCGAGCTTCATTTTTCAAACCTGAAGGCGACCATCATACTTACCTGAACGCTTTCAAGCAATGGGAGCAGCAAAATTACTCCAGAGAGTGGTGCCGGAAAAATTTTGTCAACATAAAAACATTTGAAGAAGTGTGTGCCATTCGTGAACAGCTTGAAAAGGTCATGGAGTCAAATAAACTAAAGGCCAACCCAGAATTCTTGAGACTTCCAGATCCTCAGGCTATTCAAAAGTGCCTTCTGTCGGCCTATTTTAGTCAGATCGCCTACAAGTCCCCACGGGGTCATGGCTACATGACTTATGCCAATCCAAATGATAAGGAATTGGTCTACATTCACCCGTCGAGTGCCTTGTTTAAGTCCACCCCAAACTGGGTCATTTATGAAGAGGTCATGAACACAGGAAAGAAAGCTTATCTCATGAATGTTGTCGCGGTTGAACCGCGCTGGATTAAAGAATTTGCTCCGGTCTTCTTTGAGAAACTTCAGCGGGTTTTTCCGCAACTTCGTTACGCCTTTTGAGATTCCACTTCTTGGACTCAATCTCATTGGATTCCGCTTGGATTTATTCTTGTTACTTGAATTCAATCTCGTTATAGTCAACAATTCATTATTCTAATCGTTGTTACTGAACACAATTCATTCATTGTTATTGCATTTGTAATGTTGTAATAATAAAGTTTCACGATTTCTTGCAATTATAGTTTTTAAATTCTTTCCATAATAATTGCTGCTATGACTGCAAAATGAATTCTGGGTTGTGCCATTCTTTGTCGCGTTGTCCACGAAAGAACATGTTGATCAATGTGATTTCATGATGATTTAGTCCATAATGAATTGTGGTGCTTGTAGGTTGGGTGCGAAAGTAGAATGGAGCTCATTATTAATTCAACTTTTTGTGTATAATTTCTTGTTTTAAATTTAAATTTACTGTAGGTTTGCATTGCATCTTCTCATGAAATATTGGTCCGTGTAGGGAGCCTTTGCGGTTTCAGTCTAATTTCGTTCACCTTGTGGGTAACATGAGAGCCTGTGTGCCTCGAGGGCTTTACTGTGTCGTCTTCAGATGTTAAGCCTCATTCAGCTGCGCTGAAAAGGACGCCATATGTAAATGCAATGGCGTCTAAATTTAGTACACGAAACGTTTGGATGTAATTATTCCACGTGACAGTCTCAAGGTGACTGTGCTCTAACATGGCGTCCATGCTTGAAGAAATTGGTGTGTAGCTCGAGGTTATACTGTCGTTATGGCAACAAACAATCAGGCCTGACTTTGGGGAGGCTGTCGCGATGAATATGGCGTTCTTTCATCATTATTGTGACAGCGCTGGTCTGTGATAGACTTACGGAAGAAGTACTAGAAGCCACAAACTAGTGACAACCTTTGCCATGGCGTCCTCGAGATTACACCGAGAAACTGAACCTGTTTTGGATACTTCATTGGTTTCTTATGAAATGAAGAAAAACAAAAATCATCTGTCGATATTTGCTATGAAAAACAAACTGATTGAAGTAAGTTTGATCAAGTAATCCAAATTTAAAACGTGTACTGAAGTAATTAATTTGTCACAGATGGTGAAGGAGCATCAAGTCTTGATTGTGAAGGGAGACACTGGATCAGGGAAATCAACCCAATTGCCACAGTACTTGGTGGAAGCTAGATTTGGCGACGGCGACACTGGGAAAATTGGGATCACTCAACCCCGTAGAGTTGCTGCCACGTCATTGGCGTCTAGAGTGGCCAAAGAAGTTGGCTGCAGAGTCGGGGAACGTGTGGGTTACCGGATAAGATTCGATAACAAAACTACCCGCAACACGAACATTGTGTAAGTAAATTAACTGTTTTTGTCAAGAGTTATGCCAAGGTTTCATTAACTTCTAGAAGTTATTGGGATGTTTTTTTTCACATTTTAGATTCATGACCGACGGGGTCCTACTGCGAGAGTTCGCACAAGACCCGCTGGTCCAGTCCTATACTGCAATTATTATTGATGAGGCTCACGAGCGGACTCTCAACATTGACGTTTTGTTTGGTAAGGGCATTCACAACGTTTAACTGAATTCGCAGAAGATACAGCATAATCTAATTCTAATCGATTTTTAGGATAGTTTTTCTCAATTTATTTTCTTGGTCGTAGGGCTCATCAAAGGGATTCTGTGAAGACGCCCAGCGTTGAAAGTGTTAATTACGTCCGCTACACTAGAAGATGACAAGTTCTCCAGATATTTCAACGATGCTCCAGTACTTGAAATTCCAGGGAAGACCTACAACGTTGATACCATTTATGTCAGTGATCCCGATCCGGATTATAGTAATGCGTGCGTGTCGACTGTGATAAACATTCATCATGAACAGGCTCCAGGTAGGACATTACTAATAACCTAATTCAACGTAGTAGTAATGGGAACAATGTTTTAAAATTTCTTTCAGGGGACATTTTAGTCTTCTTGACCGGCCAAGATGACATCAGTTATTGCGAGGATCAATTAATGTATTTGGACCACAAAAATGAACTGTGGATCGTGCCATTCTTTGCCGCGTTGCCGACTAAAGAACACAACAAGGTTTTCAATCCCTGCCCTCACGGTTACACGCGAAAGGTATCGCATGCAACACGCATAAATTTCAGTGGAAAATTAAATTTTATCCATTAATTATTATTAGGTCGTGTTGGCAACTAACATAGCCGAAACATCCTTAACAATTGATGGCGTCGTCTACGTGGTGGATGCTGGATACGTGAAGCAAAGTGAATTCGATGCTGGGAGGCGAGTCAAGAGTTAGAGTCTCTCCAGCTAATGGAAATCTCGCAGGCTGAAGCAATTCAAAGAAGGGGTCGAGCTGGTCGAACACGCGAAGGGAAATGTTATCGGTTGTACAGTGAGCACCATTTCAACTGGTGCATGGAAATATCCCCAGTTCCCGAGATCCAACGATGTAACCTGGAGCATGCAATTCTCCTCTTGATTGCTCATGGAGTTGAAGACGTCTACGAATTTGACTTCATCGACCGACCGTGTCCATCTGCAATTGCTGCCTCTCTATTGGAACTTCATGAATTGGGTGCTGTGGACTCATTTGAACAATTGACAAAGTTCGGTCGAGAAATTTCGCGGTTCCCAGTCGACCCAAAGCTGGCCAAAGTTCTCATTATGTCCAAGCAACTCGGTTGCTTCGAAGATATTCTCACAATTGTCAGCGTGCTCACTGCCCAGTCGAATGGAAGCAAAGTATTTATCAGAATCAAGAACAAATTTGTGTCTGATCAAGTCAACGCCCAATTTTTTAAGAGCGATCAGGGTGATCATCTGACTCTTCTGGAGGTATTCAACCAATGGAAGAGGAATGGTTGCTCATCGGATTGGTGCAGACGGTTCTACATCAACGATCGGGTCCTTCAAGAAGCCTTACTAGTACGAGACCAGCTTCAAAGAGTACTGAAAAACAACACTGCTACTGCTCTGCATCCTATCTACTACTCCGTACCAACGAACCAAGCTGTCCAGCGTTGCATTCTCTCTGGATATTTCAGCCAAATTGCTCGGAAAACTCGCGGACATGGCTACATGACTTATACAAATCCGAATCCAGATGAGTTGGTCCACATTCATCCCGCCAGTGCTTTGTTTGCAAGCAGCCCAGAATGGGTAATTTATGAAGAGCTAACGTGTAATCCAGGGAAGAAACATTTCATGAACAACGTAATCCAAGTTGAGCCTCATTGGGTTCGTTTGTACGCTCCAGATTATTACTATAAGATGCAGGAAAAACTTGACTCGTGACGAAGCAAAACTCATCGGTGATAGGATATCTACGATAACTAATTTTTCGACGATCTTTTGCAATATTATGTAGTCCACAGCGTGCGCGACGTCTTAACAGAGATGCAGTTCAGTTAAATAGATTGCAACTGACAAAGATCAAGGCGATTTTCAGCTTTGAAGTTGATTTGTAAGGTTTTTTTTTATTTACTTTGTGGCGATATTTGTGACAGATTTGTAATTGTCGCTTGGACTGCACTGAGAATGAATGATGATGTAGTGCGTAGTTTATGGCGGTTTTTGTAAGCTGGGTGCTGGGTTAGAAAGTAGAATGGAGCTCACTATTAATTTAAGTTCTTGTTTTTAATTTATTTTAACTGCAATAAAGTTAACATGCGTAATTTATAGCTTTACCAATGTCTTGGAGCGATCGGGAATGTATAGCCGAACGCTCTTTAATGCAAAAGTGGTCATACTCAAAGTCTCCATAATGGGCACGTTCTATTTCGTCAACATCAAACCAACTTCGACTTGTACCAACGTTGCTATGGTTATGGAGTCCCTCTGCTTCTATATGTGGTCTGCTACAAGAATCTCTCTTCACGATCCCTGGACTCTTTAAAGAATACCAGCTTATTCCGGCCTTGAATGTTTTGGGCAAAAGAGAAATTTATGTGGGGAGATTGACATTGAAAGAGCGGGCGCTTCAGTGCAGAATGAATAAAGTGAAGCCGGCGTGATGGCGGATTTACGTACATGGATAGATTGGAATTTCTTGGAGTTTTACATGGACAAGTCTATGTCATTGTTACTCACCAAACCACAACTACATCAATTTATCAGGTTCAGCAATTTTTATGCATATGGCGTATGCCGAGCATTCTCATGACGCTGCATGATGAAGTCGCCCTCATTGCCCCAGTGTCATTTAATCTTCATGACATTTACTGCGCTTCGTGAGCGGAAAGTGTTCTCCAATTCAACGTCAAACAGCCATTTTTTGAAACGGTCACAGCACACAAGAATTGCTCTGTTTATATTCCTTCTGCAAAGTTCATTGTCGCAGCTACTGTACAACGGACGTGTGTTGTCTTAGAAGCCCCTTAGTCAGCATTAAATGTGAGTTTGATTTTCTTCTGCTTGATGCGATTGAGTTACTGGCAGAGTCAAGCCAAGGCCAAACAAGTTTTGCTACTGACCGAGCCTACTTAATATCTGACTTTCTTCTATCTATAAATTCTATAGAAGTAATAATAATAAATAATAAATTAATGGGCTGTTGCTAAGCTTGGATTTTTATTGTACGCGGGCCAGGCATTTACGCCTTTAGCTCAGACCACTTGAGGGTCTATTGCTATACCAAATTTTTGTGCCAAGTATCCGGATTAGGTAAATTATTTTTGGTTAATTATGTTGCATTTACTGGCTCTGCATTTGAAGCTTGAAGAAACTTGCTACCCCACCTTGTGCGCCCACACTCGCACTCCAGTACTTTCTCTCACTCGTTTGCGTTCCCTTAATGTCGTGATTTTGCAGGGCAGGTGCAGGTGACTATTGATATAACTTGCCATTTGCAGGCCTTTAGGCAGCGGCTATTAGCCTTTTAAATTACTGTCGATATTATGTCGTTGGATCATTCCTTCCGTAACCGTCGAAATGTTAAGTTTATGAATTCACATGATTCTTTCAGGTTTTGAGAGACTGTCGTGAGTGCTCTGTCGAACACAAGGGAGTCAGGACTAAATGTGAGTTTAATTTTCTTCTGCTTAGTGCGATTGAGTTACATGAACAGTCAAGCCAAGGCACTGTTTTGTTGCCACACAGACCGAGTCTGCTTCATACCTGACGTGTTGCTCCTTCTATATGTAAATTCTGTAGAAGTAATAATAATAATAAATTAATGCCTGGGTTTATTCCAGCTTGAATATTATTGCTAAACGTTACTGTGTCGTTGGATCATTGCGTACGTCATCGTAAGTGTTTAGTTAATTCACTTATTGCTTCCCCCAGGGTCTGCTAAGCTGGCTGCTTAATTGTTGCTCGGTCGAACGAAAGAGAAAATCAGAAGATTCCCTTGGAGATAAATTTCCAACCCCAAACTTGTGGCAACCTTCACCATGGCAACGTCTACGTTAAGCACCGAAGCTGCGCCTGCTAACTCTTTGGGTTTTGATGAGATCAAGGAACGACGAGAGCAGCTCCCGATCTTTGCCATGAAAAATGAACTGATTGAGGTATGAGTTTAGTCATGTGAACTGTAGCCAAAATTAAAATGTGTCATGACGTTGTTCTTTTTGTCACAGATGATGAAGAAGCATCAAGTCTTGATTGTGAAGGGAGACACTGGTTCTGGGAAATCAACTCAACTGCCGCAGTATTTGGCGGAGGCTGGATTTGGCGTGACTGGGAAAATTGGGATCACTCAACCCCGTAGAGTTGCTGCGACCTCATTGGCATCCCGTGTGGCCGAAGAAGTGGATTGTCGAGTTGGGGAGTCTGTGGGTTATAGGATCAGATTTGATAACAAGACGTCGTGCAACACCAACATTATGTATATTGTTTTGTTATAATGGCTCTTGAACTTTATTGATAAGCTTAAGTGGCTACTGGCAACTTAAAAGCTACCGAGAATTATTGGTGCATTTCAGATTCATGACAGACGGAATATTACTGCGAGAGTTTGCACAAGAGCCGATGCTCTACTCGTATTCCGCCATCATGCTTGATGAGGCTCACGAACGGATTCTCAACACTGACATTTTGCTGGGTACGGGACGTATGAGAATTACATTAGAAAAAGACACCACTGAAGAACCTTTGATTCTGGGGATGACTTTTGCCATTTGATTTCATTTGTAGGTCTCATCAAAGCCATTATAAGAAAGCGCCCAGAGTTGAAAGTGTTAATCACATCAGCTACTCTAGAAGATGACAAGTTCTCCAGATACTTCAACAATGCTCCAGTCTTTGAAATTCCAGGAAGAAGCTACAATGTTGACATCGTTTATGACAGAAATCCAGAAGCGGACCATAGGAATGGGTGTGTAAAAGCTGTGATGAATATTCATCGTCAGGAGGCTCCAGGTAGGACGGTACTCATCTAAATACATTCATTAGCTTGTGGAATAAAGTTTTGACGTTGCTTTCAGGTGACATTTTAGTCTTCTTGCCGGGCGAGGATGATATTTATTATTGTGAGGATAAGCTAATGAATGCGGACAATAACAATGAACTCTGGGTGTTGCCATTCCTTGCCGCTTTACCCACGGAAGAACAAGCCAAGGTTTTCAATACTTGTCCTTCAGATTACAAACGAAAGGTATTGCAAGACATTTGCATAAAGTTCACCACAGAATTTAATTCAGTTCATTAATACTAGGTCGTCTTGGCAACGAACATAGCCGAAACGTCCATAACAATTGAAGGCATCGTCTATGTGGTTGATTCTGGGTACGTGAAGCAAAGTGAATTCGACGCTGGGAAGCGTGTCAAGTCTCTCAAGCAAAAAGAAATCACACAGGCACAAGCAATTCAAAGGAAAGGTCGAGCTGGTCGTACCCGTGAGGGAAAATGCTACCGGCTGTACACCGAGTATACCTTCAGCTGCATGGAAAGATCCGTAGTTCCTGAGATCCAGCGATGCAACCTCGAGTACGCCATTCTTCTCTTGGCTGCTCAAGGAGTTGAAGACATTAGCGGTTTTGATTTTATCGACCGACCTCCTTCGGCTGCCATTTCAGCCTCTTTGGCGGAACTTCAAGATTTGGGCGCTTTGGACTCATGTGGACGGCTGACAAAGTTCGGCCGAGAAATTTCCCAGTTTCCAGTCGACCCAAAGTTGGCCAAAGTTCTCGTCATGTCCAAGCAACTCAACTGTCACGAAGATATTCTCACAATTGTCAGTGCTCTCACCGCCCAGTCAACTGCAGGCAAAGTCTTCATTCGAACCAAGAACAAATTCGTGTCGGATCGAGCCAAGGCAACTTTTTTGAAGAAGGAACAAGGTGATCATTTAACTCTTCTGGAGGTTTGTAATCAATGGAAGAGGAATGGTTACTCATCGGACTGGTGCAGACGCTTCTACATCAATGATCAGACCCTCGAAGAAGCATTACCAGTTCGAGATCAGCTGCGAGCTATTTTGGAAAATAACACTGTTAACACTTTGTCTCCTGTCAATGGCTACGTACCATCGAACGAAGCTGTCCAACGTTGTATTCTCTCTGGATATTTTAGTCAAATTGCTCGGAAAACTCGTGGATATGGCTACGTGACTTACGCGAATCCGAATCGAGATGAATTGGTCTACATTCATCCCGCAAGCGCTCTCTTTAATACAACCCCGGAGTGGGTAATCTATGAAGAGTTAATGTGGAATGCTGGGAAGAAGCCGTACATGATTAATGTGATCAAAGTTGAGCCTGATTGGGTCCGTTTGTATGCTCCAGCCTTTTATCCAAAGATGCAGGAGAAACTTGGGGCAATCCAGTATGAAGGAGGGCAAAATGATAGTGTTTTGGTGGATTTATTGGGTCCCATGTTTGCTACTTTTCTTACTTAGATGTTCAATAAAATGAACACTTCCTCTTGTGTAAGTAAATAAAATATGTAAAAGCTAATCATTGTTACTGAACACATTTTATTATTCATTAATTGTTACTGCTTTTGTAATGTAATAAAGTTGTGCGAGTTATTGCAATAAAATCTCACCATGACAACACAGACCCGCCACTTCGGAAAATGAGTATTAATCTGGAAGCGTTTGACCTTGCAAATGGCTATCATCATGGAGCTGAATAAACTTGAGCAGTCTTGGCCCACCGGAAGCCTTCCTCTCTCCAATCACAATCTGAGTAACACCCGTCGTAGGTGCAGGCTTCCGGGCCAAGTCCATGTCTATATTCTCCAGCTCGTATAAGTCATTCATGGACATTAGATATTCCAAAAAACAAGCCAGAAAGGCCCCATGAGTTGTGACTAGAACATTCTCTTCAACTTCCGTACTGTCTGAAATTTTGCACAGCTCCTGGAAACAACAATTTCTTGGATAACATCTTCCCCTCTTTTGTTTACATTACCAAAATGCAAAATATTTACCTGGAAGAAAGCTCCAGCTCTCTCCATAACCTCGTGCACAGACTCGCCTCCAGGACATGGAAGGAAATGTGGATACATTTGTAACTTTTTAGCCTCAATGTACATGTCCATCGGGGTCTTCTCTTCCCATTCACCAGAATTCTGTAACAGAACCTCCAGCTATTAATTCCATGTCTACACATTAACATCATCAAATATAAACAATTCTGGATAAATATTTACACTTTTTTTACATTATAAAACTTTTATAAACATTCACAACATGAACCCACCCGCTCTCGCACACGCTCTTCAATAATAATCACAGGTTTCGGAGATTGAATATTTTCCCTCAGTATCTCCTCCGCTGTTTGCCTTGCCCGGATAAAATCACTGGAGAATGCACGCCCGAACTGAATATCTTTCAACTGTTTTCCTAAAGTCTGAGCCTGTATGAATAATATTTATCCAGATTACTTCATGTTTATTTAATGCTAAGGAAATCCTGTAGAAAGTACGCACCTCAGCTACACCTCGTGGAGTTAACGGGTCATCGACCATCGGTTTGATAATCTTGTCCCAGTTTTCTTGCCGATTTAAGGGCATCTCTCCACTGAAATTTTGGTAAAAAATAAAATAATGAAAATACCGGAAAGATTATATTTAAAAAAAACTGAAGGGTTCCATCAAACTTACTGCCTCACAATTCTCACGTTTAATCCCATTTCTTTTTTCCAGATTGTCACTGAATATTAAAATTATAACTCCCTTCCAGCACAGCAATTCTGCTCCCTTCCATTCCGGCTTCCATCAGCAATTTATTTACAAAATATATCAACATGGAGCAGCTGATGCCATTCGAAATCTCCGTGCCTTTCACACGTGGGTACCTCCAGCTGCTCTCGAGCTTCCAATGCTTTCCTTACGGGAGAAATCATTCCGTTGGAATGTTCTGTACACGTGTCCGTGTCCAGTTTTATCTTTGTATATGAATCGGCAGGTGGGCTTGCTGAACTGATGATGACTGATTAAGACAGAACAATAGCCACAAATCCCTCTTGTTTTCATGTAGATAGTCTTCGGTTCAAGAGGTCCAATTTTGGTAACAATCACAGCTCTCATTCTTTATTGAGCATATGGACATGGATATAACAACAATTTCCACAAATGACTTTTGATATTGCAAGATATTGGCCGGGCTGTCCATTAAATACTCATTCAGATCGCTTGCTTCTCCATGCATGCAAAATAGCCCAAATGCTCAAAGGACGCATGTAGCCAATAGCTCGATACTTTTTGGTCGTATATAAAGCTTCAGGAGTTTCATAGCCTTGTCCAATCTTCTCGTAAACTGTACGGTAAATCCCTTCAGCTGTTTTGAAACCTTCTTCTATCATACCCTGCATTATAAATAAACGAACAATAATTAAAACTGACAGGTTGACCTCCAGAGCGCCATGTCCAATGACCTCCTGACAAGGACAGCCATAAAAAGCTGACAGATCCAATGACCTTTGGATGAGGAGCGCCATAAAATTCACATTAATGCGTCATAAAACTCATTTATCTTTCAACTTACATTCTTAACCATTGTGGCCGCAAGAGCATAAGTAACTCCCGTCCAAATCTCTTCACTTTGCATGGTATTCAAATCAAGACTCCCATCAGGGTTCATCCCATTAGCAGCCCCCATCTCCCCACCACAACAACTCATCACATTCTTCTCGTAAAGTGTCTTGAGTGCTCTCAAAACATTGGCCGGTGGAAAGACCTTGGACGAATCGGCATTGCACATGCTGAGGAACCAATACCCGCACAGTTGGTCTGCCATGATACTTTCTCCATGTTCCACACCAGAAGAATCAAATCGGTAGTACTCTCCCGTCCATAATTTCTCCTGGTAGGACCGACTCCCTCGCTCCAGCGTTTCTTCATACAACTCCAGATCAGACTTGCGAACGTCAGCATCTACTTCTGCTATTTTGATCATTTCTATCATTGCGTAAAGTGAGGCCAGCCATAACCCGCCGCAGTATGCGCTGAAAATTACAACAACAAAATTGCATTTTTTCCAATGAAAAGAGCCTTGGGGACTTTACCTTGGCCCAGTCATGATCCAAGTATCATAAGTCTGATCCGCCGACCCGGAATTCTCAATGAGCCCATCCCCATCCTTGTCCCACTTCAAAGAACCTTTCATCACCGTCGTACAAACCGGGAACATATTACTGAGATAGCCCTTATCTTGAGTGAACACATAGTCGCGGTAGACTTGAAGAACAAACTTGAGATTCAAATCCCTCCACTCGGACACATCATGTATGCGATAGGAGTTGATTTTCAGGAACGGGTCCTCACTGGGGTCGCCAATGTCATGGCTCACTGATCCAGGAACCTTGCGAGGGCGACGATGACCATCGAATAAATGAATTCTAAGTGTCTCGTCTGAAAACTTGACAGCGTCAGCGATATCATACTGCAAGCTCAGCTGTAATTTAGGCCAGAGCATGGTAAGGGCGAATGAGGCATAGAAGTGAACGTCGTAGGTATTGTACATCCGATATTCATGAGCTTCTAAGTAAGCAAATCTTCCATATTCATGTCGAACGTCATTAGCATCACCGTGAAAGGTATTTGGCAGAGATTCTTCGTTGTAGTCCACCCAAACTGAACCACCGTCTGATATGAAATAGAGCTCGTTGAAAATCGCACTCTTGAACCAAGATGGCAGCTTTCTGTGTACAATTTTTTTTCATAAAATTGATGCCAAGTTTTGCAATTTAAATTTTGTATCATTTTGGATAGAAATGGAAGGGAGGACTTACGGGTCGTCGAGGACTTGAGCTTGCCACGTTGATATTGCGCCATCCCAAGCGGCATAATTATTCAAGCAATAGGACGTTAGATTGAGAACGGCGGACGTAGTTTCTCTGATATCTTCATCAGTATTCTTCTCTGAACTGATAAATTTGCGATATCTCCTCACATACTCACGCTGTTTCCCCTTGAAGTGGATCAAGGGTTCGTGCCAGACGAGACTAAAAACCATCTCGTCGCACTGTCCACTTTCCACGGTTGCACAGCAACTCACTGCTACTCCAACATCACCGCTCTTCAACTGATACCTCGAGCTCTCTGTATCCAGCTGCCCCGACGTCTCCAACTTTTCCCAAATATCCGAGCCCATTTTCACATCGAACTGCGTCAGCTTTGTTACCAACTGATGCTTCTACAAGTTTCATAAATGGAATCATGAAAAAAACGTTGGCGGTAGCTACAAGAGAGACGAACCTTCTGTAAGGCAGCTATCCCGTATGTACAATCAAGGTCATCAATCTTTTGTTCGAGAGCAACGCCAATGATCGACTCTTCTCCTTTAGACCTGAAAGTCTCGCTTGTACATTTTTTCCCAGAACTCGAACCTGTTCCATTTTTAAAGGTGAAAGTAATGGAAATTTGTTTGGGTTGGGAGCTGTTGTTTTTCACTCGCCATAGAAAGGCTGCTGCTGGCATACAAGAGTCCTTCAAGTAGAAATCAAATTATAGAGTCTGTGTCTGTGGCGCAACACCTGAGAGTACGTGGCCTACATGGAAGTGATGAAAGAATACGTAAATATAACAAAAGCGAAGCCACTCACTTGGTAGTTATGGGGAATGACGGGAGACACTTGCTTGCATTGAACAACAAGCTTCTGCTCGGCAATGTTGTAAGTGTACCAAGCCCTGGGAAAGAGGCCGGTGTAGCTTGCTTCTTCCGGATTGAAAGACCAATCCCATGCCGGTAGAATTCCAGGATCTCCAGCGCCTGAGAGAACTTTTTGATACAGTAGCTTCCCCTTCTTACTGTCTCTGACGGTGAGAATGAATTGATCCGCATGACACACATCATATGTGTAGAGTCCGGGGACCATTTGAAATCTGCAGAATTCCCCTTTGAATCCTCGTCCAATAGTTCCTGATCCTATTCCGCCCAGTGGGACACCTACAGGATATCCCAAAGCACACACATTTAATCCCACCAAATAGAGTTCCGCACCGAAAAATTCCCACAAAAAACCCAGACACCATAATCCTGTCCATTTCATTTGCAAACAATAATGGACACGCTCACCATAAATCTGCTTCCCTGTCATCATGTACAAGTCAATAAAAGGTTTAACTCGACGAATCAGCCATGTCCCGACCCACCAGACGAAGTATCTTTAAAAAAAAACACACAAAATCCCATCACACCTAATCTCATGAGAATCAATCTCTAATCTCTCATCAGATGAGAATGTTCCAGACACTTGATCACGTACCGGATGAACAAAGGAAGTAGATCCGGAAGTTGTCGCAGTCTCGGCCGAATGTTCTGGTTCCAGCTTTCGGGGAACTGATAATTCATTTTCACGGTCCAGCCATATTTTGGAGTTTCTATGGACGGACTGCTACTGCTCCTGCTATCGTCCGTCAATACTTTGCCCTCTCCTGACCCGTCCATTGTTATACTGACAATCAAGCAATAAATAAATCAAATCACTCCCATGTTATCTACAAAATGATATTAAATGAAAATTATATCACTCACACACTCACACAGCACGCTCCAACGCATGCACAATGTTATCCACTGTTTCCAAGTCGCCGCTTCAGCATGAATATTTTATTACAAGCGATTTAAATATTAAATAAGAAAAAAACGCTCTTCACAACATTGCAGTTGCCACGGCAACTAGCTTGATATTCGCTTCACAAATTTCAATTGGACTTTAATTGCAAAAGTTTAGTCAAAAGTTTTTGGGAATGTCAAAAATAAATTTTGAAAATGTTGAAAAGGCGCGAAAAAGTTGAGGAGCCATGGAGCGGCGTCCTTCTCCTCCGAACTCTGGAAGTGGACTGACTGGATGGGAAATTGTGCTGGAAATCTGTCCAAAACTTTGCTCTGGCTCTTCTCCCGGGTATTGGACTTTCCCCGGAGGAAAATTCCCTTCATCATCACAACATACACATCTTCTCCATTCACCTGTAGTATTACACACTTGAATAAGAAAAAGCAAGTGACTTCCATTCTTTTCAATCTTTCCCTCACATCCGTTCCTGTTTTAGCACAAAGAACGTATTAAAAAGCTTTCAGTTTTTTCCTATACAAGTCTCGCTCTCTCAATTGAATGGAAAGGCTTTGAGTAGAAAATTCATGACTTTTTTAAAGCAACAGTAGTCCATATACCTCTGAATACCTTATAGATTTTTGCATTGAATATATAGGCGTGGTTGGTCAGGCTTTGTTGCTTATATCATTCATTCCGCGTTCAACCGTTCAATCTTCAAAATGGCTGATTCCACAACAACAAATACATCCCAAAAAATGCAAGTCTTGCTTGTTGTACTTGAAGTGCCCTTGAGAATTCAACAGAAAGCTACAAAATTTGCAATCGCAAGAACATGTAAACCCTTTCAATGGAATCTAAATTTAATTTTCTCCGTTCCAATAAGTTTTCCAAAATGTAAACTTGTAGGATCTACTTTAACCAAGTAGATCTTCTCATGTACGTTGGGAAATTTATTACGTGGAACGTGAAATCATTATGCGCCCCACTGTGATCATGATCATGTCACAGACTCGTTATCTCTGTAGATGAAGAAACTGTATGCATTAATGAGAAAAGGAAGCCACCTCCCGTGGGCACCATATTCTCATCTATGGTCTATTTTCTACCTTCATTTTGTCTTTATAAATTGACACAATTTTCTTTCCTATAGTCTCTCATGTGTGCCACACCGTAATTTCTCACTAATTATTCTACCGTCTAATATCTCCCTTACTTCCTACAAGGAATTCTCATTAAACCTTGCATAATGGGCCTAGATTGAATCTATTGACAAAGTTTATACCACTAAACCACGCCGCTCACACTGCATCCATTTCCTCTTCATCCAGCCATGGCTCCTCATCTATATAGAAATATATTTGGAAATGAAAGGCAAATATATAGCGAAGAAGAAGAAGCATTGATCCAGGAGAAATAAGTCTGGGAATGATACACAGAGAAAAATCGATGCGAAAATGAGATGTTCAGTACTACAGTGAGTCCAAGTATGCTAATTATTGCCAGAGCGACAGTGTAAACAAACTTTCTCCCGCCTTCATATTGCCCGTCATGAAAATGGAAAAGTACGTGAACTTTGCACTTTGGAATTTCAATTTCACATTGGGAAATCACCCACAGACCTACTTTCATCCAGTCAGTTCCAGACGAAAGGCCTGCAGCCTGCTATATGTATGTATGGCATATATTGCCAACAATTGTAGCATTGGGCGAGCTTCTCTTTTAATGCATCAGTTTATTGTTGAAGGGATGTACAAGAACGAGTGGATAGAACCTGGAAGGATTAGGCATGCTATTGTTAATTTGAAACTGGAGAAAATTAGACTCCATTGTACGTATATATACTTCTTGATATTACAGCTGGATTTTCTCTGCCGTTGAGTCGGCTTAGCGAAGTCAATTTCAAGGGATTTCACAGAGAAAGTAGATTTACTCGGAGAGGGACATGAAAAATGAGTCAACCTATGAAGCTACAGAACCAAACAGAGTCAACCTCAAGCTATTTGCTATGCTCTGCTAACTTATAATGTAATATTCTACGGGTCTAATATCTACAGTTCTCCATGCTCTAAATGCCTGAAGTCCTCAAATAATTAATCCGGACTTTCCTCCCATTTTTTTTAGTAACAAACAACAAATGGTCGTATATGCAGCTGGATTTCTATCCAAATTAAATTCAGGTATGCAATCCAGCAAAATTTTTAATAAAGCCAGCCCACAGTAACTTTGAAGCGAACTTTTTCAAGTCCATTTAATCTTTCGCAGTTAATTCTAATGAATATCCTAGCTCAGCACAGCTGAGTACATTTGCTCAGTACATAGGATTTGTTATTGATAATAATTAAAAAACAAAACAAAAAAGCAAAAAATAAACCATCGAGATGAATAATACAAGCAGAGTCTTAACCTAAACAACAATGAAGCCAGCCTCCTGCACTGGCCCTCCCAATTGTTACGACTCAGTCAAAGTCAAAGCTACAGGTTTGTAGTGTACTGAATGCTCATCCAACAAAACCACCTCCCGATTTTTATTACATTTCACAATGAAATTCCAAAACTGTTTGTGCTCGCAGGAAATAAAGCAACGGCCGTTCCCCCGTATGAAAACATAGGAATTCCTGGGCAGATTGTATACAGTGTCATCTCCGTCCTTGAAAATACTCGTCACGGGGTCACTCCGTATCCCCAACAGCTCTTCCAGCTTTCCAGACAATACGAAAGGATTGTAAAGCTTGGGGAAGTTCAAGTAAGTAATATTGAGACTGGTCTGAGCATCCCTGTAGCGGGAGCTGAGATAGCGAACCCTGACAGGACCAAATTCAGTCCCATTGATCCGCCCAATGTCATCATCTGTAATGTTCTGCAATCTCAGCTTCCCCGCAGCCCATTTCTTGCGATGGAAAAGGTCAGCGACAATGGGGAATTGTGCCCGTATGGCCTCCATGTCCAGCCGGATTTTGTTTACCAATTTGGGGTCCGGAAGAATGGAGCCTGTGGCTTCCATTGCCATTAATTCCGCCTCCCGAAGGAACATGAAACCTCGACGAGTTGTTGGTGGTGGAGATTCTCCGTAATCGCAATCCACAGTGCGGGCCCTCACGACGCCTTTGAGAATTATTGTTGTTTTAGATGGAAATTAATGTCTACAGGACTGAAATTTAGCACGCCAACTTAAATTTATAGATTATTACCCAAAAGGAGAGCCGTTAGTGTCAATGTTATTCGGATGAACATAATGGAGTCGGATGTTGGAGCTTAAATTTGATAGAAATTTTCCAAATTGTTTCCAGCACTTAGAACACAGAGGAAATGGGATCGCTGCTCCGGCACGTTATGAATTCAAGCTAAAGTCCTTTGTACAATATACGCTGCTCCTGGATCCAATCCTGCTCTTTTCTAGTCCACTTCAATCCTTTGACTGTTTTTAATTGCTCAATTCAGCCTTGTTTAAGTACAGACCTTGCGTCCTGTTAAAACTCTTCGCAATCTTCAGAGGATGATGCCGCTTTGACAGCAAGCCTTTCATCAGGGCTTTAATTATGCAAACTCGTCATTTCATCTCAATGAACGGGGATCGTCTGGAGATAAAATGCATTCAAGTTTACTACTCGTACGTCCGTATGCATGTATAATAGGAAGTCGTACGTGTAATTTGTATTCAAGTTTATGTAAATTCAATGGAAATGTGTAAATATGCTCAAGTTGTATGTGGATGGGTCGTATGAATAAGCGTGTGTGGTTTCTGCCTGTGTGTACTACAAACGTGTGTGGCTCCGTCATGTGTGTACAAACGTGTGTGGATGGGTCGTAGTATGTAATATTGTGTATATGAATTTGTGGGTGCGCATTCGTAGTAAATTCCACTAGGTCATTGTATCAATCAAATTGATGGGATTAAGTCGGAAGAGACCGACTGTATGACGGATCCTACGAGATTTTATGTAATTCTACACACATTGCATTAAATCTTATGGAGAATTTCATAAGCCAGTTGAGCACTACCTTGACTATATTAATAAATCTGTCATTGCGACTTCCGAGTAGCTGGGGTGATGATGACAGGACTGACAGTTCCGCGTTGAAAAGCATTGATTTCTTGTTCTATTCAAGTGCAGCCATATGTGACAGACTGACAGGAAAGGGTAAAATAATATCGAGGATCTCAGTATTACTGCGGCTGACTCTTGATCAGATGGGATTGAAAAAGCTGTGAGTCTAGCCGTGTGTGATAATTGAATTCAATTTTTTTTGCTTTGTCCACTCATGTGGCAAGCTTATTCTTTATCCCTGCCTCAATAAGACTTTCACTTGAGCAACAGATTTTTTTTTTTTACTATTTTCTTGTAGTTTATGCGATGCAGCAGGCGAAGAAAAGCAGCAGCTCTTGTTGTTGTTGTTTTTGTAGGAGCAATCATATTTCATCTGAACGCTTTAGAACATAGCCTGAGGTCCATTCAAAAGTCTTAAGCCAGCATCATCTGACCTTTTCAAAGCCTTTGGCCGTCCAATAAGAGTCCATTAATGGAAAAACAACCTGTCAATCATCATCTCCTACTAGTGGCCACATGGACAAATAAAAAGCATATAGGGTGTCGTGCATGTAATTTTCAAACACATGAAATTCTCCATATAAAATAATCCCAAGGCACTTACTGCGACAAAATGCAGACTTGATATGCCATATTGCAAAGCATTGCGCTGCATATTCTCAATTTTTTTCCCTTATATTCATAGAAAATCAACGTCAATTACGACTGTTAATGTGCTGTCTCTAATGACAAATTAATTTCGCAGAAAAGTCTATCATTGAATCCTCTACGGACGTCACATAACTGGAAAAACAGATGCCGTGCTTTTGTGGCGTCTTAGAGGCGTTCGCTCTCATTTCTCTCCGCCAAGTCCCACCCACAGAGTTATTTAATTACAAGGCTGATCGATCGTCATTCTAATGAAACAATTCCGAGGAAACCTCATGTTGAAAATACACGTGAAATTTAATAATACTATCCATTTGAACTAGAAAATACTGCTGGGCCAATCAAACTCAAGTGTGGCACATTGGAACTTGGATTCTTGATGACATGAAGATCATATAGCAATATGATAAAAAATTCTCTGGATATTGGATTCAAAGTCAACCACATGTGCCACTTGTAGGACACTCCGGCGCCTTCTTGACTCAGCTGTCAAAATGATGCTCTGTAGTCTTGACATGATAATTGTGCTAAAAATAGCTGTAATTATTATTTTATTCAGTACTTTGACTCAACATCACATTGACCTCATCAAAATGGACAAACAGGGTCATTTGAAAGCCATGGAGGATTTCTGTGGCAACGTGTAAGCTGGAGCTTTCGTATCAAATCCACCACATGCCGCAAGGAAGCGTGTGCGGATGATGTGGCCTTTGGGTTGGGTTACTCCAGGAATGTTTTTGTGACCGTATAGTACTCCCATAACGTACAATTAAGCGCAGTACACTCAAGTCACGTAGACCTGCCTACCTTAATGTAATTATAACAAAGCTATCTGCACGTACCGTTGGGATAAAGGAACCCAAGTCCAAGGCTCCGTATATACAACTATATACCTAACATGACAGCAACATTATGCTTTCACCTGCTGTAAAACTTTCTCTTCCCTTTTACGTGCGTCCTGTCACGTCCACCTGCCAAACAATCCTTTGTAATTCTGATCAAGTGTGTGTGTCATTTGTGTTTTAGGCTTGATTGTCCTCATACATAATAAAGTTACACAGACTTTCTCTCAACATTGTACTGCATCATGTTATAACACGTGATCAATTCCTCAGGGGCTTCAGACTCATTTCAAAACTACGCGACTTTCATGTTCTCCTTATCACCAGTTTTGTCAAACTCATGGGAATAGTATTTGGATGGGAAAGCCTTGCCTTCTACGTGCAATTTCATATTTTGTGTACTTTAGGTGGACGATTGCATACAAAGAGCTTGGGATTCAACTACTTATCGGATTGTTCAACAGAGCAAACATGTGCATAACATTCTCGTTCAAATAATGTTACTGTTTGATCTTCTACACGCTGACTGGCTATTCCATATGATTGCTCATATTTGTATGCATCTTAAGATATCTTTGGGCTTGTTTATTGTGTGCTGTTTACAGCATTAGGTCGGTCATTCATGAGAAGGCTTTTGCCATTGTACAAGCGCGGAATTGTGCTGCAAGTTTTTAGGTCCGCGGCTTCACTTGGAATTTGGGATTCAAGTTGGATGGCTCCATGTATTCCAAACGGCATCCACTCCGTGTCGACTTTGTGCTCAATAATATTGCCAATCTTTTTGTGGTTCATTATGATTTTGGTGGCTTGATGTAATAATGATAGCGCACACGAAACATTTAATTCACATGCAAAGGCCAGTTGATTGGATAATTGACTGAAGGAAACTGTACGGGAAAAATTTATATTTATTGACATGAAATAGAGATAATATGCCGACTAATCAATATTCAGTCTGCTTTCATTTCCTTTTGATTTCAACGCTGCTCCTGCTTCCTCCTGCGTACAATCGCATGAGCTCCGCTCCAGACTTAATTTAAATTGCATGAGGACTAGGAGATATGTAATAATATTAGTTGCTGCCTGCAAACCAATTATTGTGAATTAAAAATGATTATTAAGCATAAAGTTATTCAGCAAAAATTGATACGAAGCTCTTTGATTTGATTACCGATGAGAGAAATGTTGTGGAAACGTTTGTTATTTTCAGCGCACTCATCCGCGTTGGAAACGCAGCAATTTTGTGTAGAAATGCTGCAATTTGCGCTTGAGATTTTTGATCTAATGTTGTCAATTCCAGGGAGTTTAACACGGAAGCTGCTGAAGATGCCTAAAAAAGCATGGGAATATTTTAGGGGGGATTCTGTTAGGGAAATTTGAGACACACTTTGAATGTTAAACTCACTGAATTCGACACAAGTTGACCTCCTATTAGGACAAGGAGCATAAAAATGGCCGCGTTGTATAATTGGACAGCCCAAGCTGCAGCTTCGTGGGTGGCTGCTGATGACAGACCTTCGCCTTGTACGATGTAAGCGTACACACCAATTGTCACCGTGAAGCAGCCAGTACACAGGGTCAGTAAAATCTGGAGAAAAATGTGAAAAAGTTAGTCAAATAAATGTGACAAATTAGTTAAATAACTATGAATAAATTAAATAAAATGATTACTGTAATAATAAATGCCAAATGTTTTCAAAAGGTTTACCTGAATCCCAAAGAAAGCTTCAAAATGGTTCACAGCCTGACAAAGCTTCTCATGTAGCACCCTTATGGAATCAATCTGTGTGTGCAGTTTAAGTGATCCAGGTTTCTTGAGAACGCTCTTCAGCATGGCAGACATTGTAATGAAATGAGATCGAATAAGCACACAAATGCAGAAAAATAAAAAGCTCAGAGTGTAGGGAATAAACCAAGTGAGATTTATGATAAGAGTTTCTGTAGCCGTGATCATGATATGAATCTCATGGTAAGCGTGGGACCTGTACGTCGCCCAGAATATGACAACATAAAAGCCGAGAAACTTGAGTATGATGATAAATGTGACTATCCAACTTGCAATTCGGATCCGTTTCAAGTCGCTGGCTGCATCACACATCTCATGGTAAACTTGGTTTAGTTCCGCCCAACCCTGAAACCGTTCCCAAGTTTCTTTAACCATACAAAATTTAATCTAAAATTCACCACATTTATCCAAATTTCCATAAGTTATCAAGCACGAACACCGACTGTACAAAAAGAAAACTCATGTATAGTACCTTCATAAACTTCGACCGCAGGAATCTGCCCGACAAAAGTAGCACAGTCGTTTCAAATAGCAAAGCGACAATTTGAAATGTAAATGCATACAAATCCGTCCCTTTAAAAACACGACTCATCCTCGTCTTTGTCTCTCCAAAGCTAAAGGGAAGAAAGAGGACAAAGCCGACACTCAGCAGAGTATTCACAATCGCCCCAGCACTTCTCCATTCAAATACGAGCTGACAGGACCCAGTTTTAAACCCGCTTTCTCCAGTGGGGTGGTGCACTTTCACTGGAATTATCCCCAAAAGTTCTGAAAGTTTTAAAATGGGTCGCACTGTATTGCAAAGGCAGTTCCGACCCATTCTGCTATCTAGCTGCCACTGCGAATCTACCCGGAGAATCTTACTTGCAGCTTGTAGGACATTCTCTTGCACAGTGCACCCGTCTTATTGGAAACTTTATGGGCAAAGGGTCTTAGGAGAGTTCCTGTCAGCTCCTTTCCCAGTTTGATGACTACATGGGAAAGCTCCTCAAAAGCTCTTGGGTACAGTAGTGAGGGCCTTGAGATGATGAGAAAATTGAGCTTTTATTTGTTACATAAAGCTTCCATAAAGTTGACTTTCACTTCAGTTCTCATCAAGAGTTACACAAAGGTCGTGGATAAGCGCTGTGTGTTTTACAGGACCTCGCCTTTTACCACAATGTTTGTTTGCGTAAATTGCTTGAAGACTAATGAGAGTTTGAGGGACAAACAAAGGTCACACTGGGATGACAACGTGAGGGCAATTAGTCGGATTCCTTGTTAGAGCATATGGTAGGAGAAAATTGTCACTTTATTGCGGCTTTTCTTCACCTATAAAATAATTAGTGCATTCTGCTATTATTTATTTAATTACAACTAATTTTGTTAATTTAATTAAATCTAACGTTATTTATTTAATTAAAACTAATGGTAACTTTTTTTTAATTAAAACTAATGGTAACTTTTTTTAATTAAAACTAATTGTATTCATTTAATTTACTTAAATTAAACAACAGCAAAAGGTCATTTTATAGACCATAGTCAGGGTACATGGAAACCAGGAAATCCAAGTTATTTTACCTTCCTTGATAACTGATCGCCCCAAGTTTCTCTTGCATCTTTGGATAAAAAGCTGGAGCATACAAACGGACCCAATCAGGCTCAACTTTGATCACATTAATCATGTACGGCTTCTTCCCAGCATTCCACATTAACTCTTCATAGATTACCCACTCCGGGGTGGATTTAAAGAGAGCGCTTGTGGGATGAATGTAGACCAATTCATCTCGATTTGGATTCGCGTAAGTCACGTAGCCATATCCGCGAGTTTTTCGAGCAATTTGACTAAAATATCCAGAGAGAATGCAACGCTGGACGGACTGGTTTGACGGTACGTAGCCATTGACAGATAGCAGAGAAGTAGCAGCATTGTTTTCCAGTACACTTAAAAGCTGATCTCGAACTGGTAATGCTTCTTCGAGGGTCTGATCATTGATGTAGAAGCGTCTGCACCAGTCCGATGAGTAACCATTCCTCTTCCATTGATTGCAAACCTCCAGAAGAGTTAGGTGATCACCTTGTTCCGTTCTCAAAAACAATGCCTTGGCTCGATCCGACACGAATTTGTTCTTGTTTCGGATGAAGACTTTGCCTGTAGTAGACTGGGCGGTGAGAGCGCTGACAATTGTCAGAATGTCTTCGGAACAGTTGAGTTGCTTGGACATGATGAGAACTTTTGCCAACTTTGGGTCGACTGGGAACCGCGAAATTTCTCGCCCGAACTTTGTCAGCCGTCCACATGAGTCCAAAGCGCCCAAATCTTGAAGTTCTGTCAAAGAGGCTGAAATCGCAGTTGAAGGAGGTCGGTCGATAAAATCAAAGCCGTTAATGTCTTCAACTCCATGAGCAGCCAAGAGAAGAATTGTGTGCTCGAGGTTGCATCGTTGGATTTCAGGAACTGCGGATCTTTTCATGCAGCTGAAGGTATACTCGCTGTACAGCCGGTAGCATTTTCCCTCACGGGTACGACCAGCTCGACCTTTCCTTTGAATTGCTTGTGCCTGCGTGATTTCCACTTGCTTGAGAGTCTTGAGGCGCTTCCCAGCGTCGAATTCACTTTGCTTTACGTAACCACAATCAACCACATAGACGATGTCCTCAATTGTTAAGGACGTTTCGGCTATGTTCGTTGCCAAGACGACCTGAATTAATGAGCTGAATTAAATTCTGTGGTAAACTTTATGCAAATTTCTTGCCATGCCTTTCGCTTGTAGTTTTGAGGGCAAGGATGGAAAACTCTTGTTTGTTCTTCAGTGGGTAAAGCGGCAAGAAACGGCAATACCCACAGTTCATTTCTGTAGTCCAAACTCGCCAACTTGTCCTCACAGTCATAGATGTCATCTTGGCCAGGCAAGAAGACTAAAATGTCACCTGAAAGGCATGCCAAAAAATTATTAAATGTGATAACAGATTTACTTGCTACAGTAAAGTCCTACCTGGAGCTTCTTGACGATGAATATTCATCACAGCCGACACACACGCATTCCTATGGTCCGGTTCCGGATTTCTGACATGAACAATATCAACATTGTACGTTCTTCCTGGAATTTCAAATACCGGAGCATTGTTGAAGTATCTGGAAAACTTGTCGTCTTCCAAGGTAGCGGACGTAATCAACACTTTCAGTTCTGGGCGCCTTTGAATTATTGCTTTGATGAGCCCTATGACCAATATTTACAGACGTTAAAATATTGCCCCCAAAATCAACTCCAAAATCAACATTGTCTGAATGCCCTTACCCAGCAAAATGTCAGTGTTAAGAATCCGCTCGTGAGCCTCATCCAGCATGATGGCAGAATAGGAGTAGACCATTGGCTCTTGTGCAAACTCTTGGAGTAGAATCCCGTCGGTCATGAATCTGAAATGCACCGATTCTATTTAACTTGTCAAGTCCACACAATTCGGGTTGCAAAATGACATACAAATTTCGGATGACTCCTGAAGAGAAAAATTTGCTTACACAATGTTGGTGTTGCAGGACGTCTTGTTATCAAATCTAATTCTGTAACCCACGGATTCCCCAACTTCACAGCCAACTTCTTCGGCCACTCTGGACGCCAATGAGGTAGCAGCAACTCTACGGGGTTGAGTGATCCCAATTTTCCCAGTCACGCCAAATCCAGCTTCCGCCAAGTACTGTGGCAGTTGAGTTGACTTCCCAGAACCAGTGTCGCCCTTCACAATCAAGACTTGATGCTTCTTCATCATCTGTGACAAAAAGAACAATGTTATGACTATGACACATTTTCATTTTGGCTTAAGTTCACTTGATTAAACTTACCTCAATCAGTTCATTTTTCATGGCAAAAATCGGCAGTTGCTCTCGTCGTTTCTTGATCTCATCGAAAATCAAGAAGGTACCAGGCGCAGATTCGTTACCTACAAACGTACAGCTTGGCATGGTGAAGCTTGTCTCAAGAGTGCGGTTGGAAATTTATCTCCAAGGGAACCCTCTAATTTTCACTTTCGTTCGACAGAGCTACAAGCAAGCAGCCAGCTTATCTGACCCTGGGGAAGAAAAGTAAATGAATTAACTAAACTGATCCAACGACACAGTAACGTTCAGCAATAATTTTCAAGCTAGAACAAACAGTAACAAGCACAACCCATGCATTTATTTATTATTATTACTTCTACAGAATTTACATATAGAAGGAGCAACACGTCAGATAAGAAGCAGACTCGGTCTGTGTGACAGCAAAAAAGTGTTTGGCCTTGGCTTGACTCTTACAGTAACTCAATCGCAGCAAGCAGAAGAAAATAAAACTCACATTCAGTGCTGATTAAGTGGTTTCTAAGACAACACACGTCCGTGTAGCGGTAGATGCTCGGCTAGGGATCACGACTAAGGTTAACGCCGGAGTCTCCACAGGAGCGACGGTATATATTATGGGATTGATCGGACGGGAATTAAATAGCAAGTGCCGGATGAAATGCCTTTTCGTCGGGGCAACTTGAGCACAAGCTTGATGTAGATTTAATGATTACTTTATTGGAGCACAAAGTATCGCATGTTCACACGGTCACTCACAGTAGGAGACTGAAGACTCAGGAGAGCCTTTAGCACAAAGTGCGAAGTTAGTTTAGGAGTATTGCATCATTTTAGACCGGAGGCCTTATAGTTTATAGACAGGCAAGATAAGGAACCTGAACATTAGACTGCGAAGTACACACACTAAGGGAGGCAATAGACCGGGGGTAATAGTGTAGCTACTATACAGGGGACACGATGTGTCACATACGTTGTAAAGTAGCTACGTGAATGAAGTTTGCAGAAGGAAAATGATAGAGCGATTCTTCTGTGTTCTGTGCTGTGGCCGTTTCAAAAAATTTGAAGTCCATGCTGTTAGAGGTTGAATGACCCGAAACCGCAAAAGACTTTCCGCGCACGCAGCGCAGCAAATGTCATGAAGATGAAATGAAACTGGAATGGGCAATGAGCGCGAGAGCGCGACTTCACCATGCGGCTGTATTGAATTTGGGAATGCTCGGCATGCACTAGATAAAATTAATATTAATTGCTGATGCTGATAAATTGATGCAAATTGTGGTTTAGAAGACGAGTAACAATGAAATTGACTTGTACATGCAAAGCTCCAAGAAACTCAGTCAGAATAGACAAGTTATCCATTACCAAGAAATCCACCATCGCACACATGCATACAAAGAGGACGTGAGCAAGCCCGAAGCCGCTGAAAAAAATAGAGCCAGGAGGCCAGGACTATGAATACGTCTCGGGTGTTACTATAAGCTTGTTGATTAGGTGCCCAGAAAACGCATACAAACTAATTATCTTCCAATGGATCTAGCGCATGAGTTGATTTATCCTCGACTCATTGATAATTGACAAACGTAAAACTATGGGAACTGATGTAAAGCAAAGTTCTATCATCGTGTTGAATAAAATAATCGTCTCAATCAATCTGTTGTGAAACAATTCAAAATTCCACAATGTTATACCCAGGGCCGAAGATAAAATAAGTTTGGTCTTTATGAGTTCTCCACATTGATTTCCTCTTGAGAAAGTCTGATAGAAAGTTAAGAGAAGTTGACCAGATTTTGCGAAAGCCAACGCGAATACAATTTTTGAGCAAAATCAGAGACTTTTGAAGTCTTGCGAGATAATTTCCCCTTACTCGTATCCAAATGGAATGGGAATATGAACAGAATTTCACCAAGTTTGATGTAAGAGTACATCCGCTGGACCAAGATGGACAGAACGGAGCTTATAATGCGTCAGGAATGTGCAATGAATTGAAACGAAGTACTAGGAGAGTAGCGGAAGTGAACGGCCTCAACATGTTTTTATTTATTTTATACTGGGTCTTTACATGATCATGGTTTACATGTAAGCGATCAAAGAAATGAATAATTTAATTACTCTCTGCAAGTAGCAAACTTCAATCTACAGTGAGTCCTAAGTTGGTAAGACCTCGAAAGTGGGTTTTAATTTGCCAAATGGCTTGTTGACCTCTTGTGCACGAATAACGCTACTACGCAAAAAAACAAAAATCTTATGCATCCCAAGGCTCATAGAATAAGATTCTATCAGCCTTGATGCATCCAAGTTATCATTTGCATAATGGCGGCAGACACCTAGCGGAGCTCGAGGCATGAAAACGAAATGACGAGGCTTTCTACTAATAATACATCATCATGAATTTACTCTCATCAAGTAACAAGTAAAAATCTTTGACAAATGTCGCCAAAAAGTAAATAAAAGTTCGTTACTAATAAACTACAAGCTAAAATTAACAATGATCTCTGTCAGTTGCGCATATTTTGTACTAGCATTAGCATAGCAGAAGATTGTAGCAAAATAATTCATAGTGGAAATCCCGCAACCTATAATTTGCCCTCATCTTAATCCTGGGCCGGCTCAAGTCTCTGCTGCATCTTTGAATAAAAGGCTGGAGCATGCAAACGAACCCAATCAGGCTCAACTTTGATGACATTGCGCATGCAATGCTTCTTCTTCGGCTTCAACACTATTTCTTCATAAATTACCCACTCTGGCATGCTGTTGAACAAAGCGCTGGTGTGATGAATGTAGACCAATTCATTTTGATTCGGGTTTGCATAAGTCACATAACCACGTGTGCGAGTTTTCCGAGCAATTTGACTAAAGAACCCAGTCACAATGCAACGCTGGACGGCTTGGTTCCTCGGTGGCGGTATGACGTAGTCAGTGTTGAGACGAAGGGCTTCCAAAACGCTTTGAAGCTGTTTTCGAATTGTCAAGGCTGCTACAAGGATCTCGTCATTGACGCAGTACTGTCTGCACCAGTCTGATGAGTAACCATTTCTCTTCCATCCTTTGAACACGCCCAGAAGAGTCAGATGATCTCCTTGCTCAGTCTTATAGAAAGACGCCTTGGCTTGACGGGACACACATTTGTTTGTGTTACGGATGAAGACTTCACCTGCAGACGAACGAGCGGAAAGCATGCTTATAATAGTGAGAATATCTGTGGAACAACCGAGTCTCTTGGACATGATCAGAACTTTGGCAGACTTGGGATCGACGGGGATCTGTGACATTTGCCGACCGAGATGCGTCAGCTGTCCAAAGGAGTCGAAAGCTCCCAAATCTTGGAGTTCCACCAATGAGGCGCCAATTGCATTTGAAGACGGTCGGTCGATAAAATCGAAGTTGTAAATGTCTTCAACTCCATGAGCAGCCAAGAGAAGGATTGTTTGCTCCAGGTTGCCTCGCTGGATCTTAGGAACCGACGATTTTTTCATGCAGTTGAAATTTTCCTCGCTGTACAATCGGTAGCATTTTCCTTCACGGGTGCGACCAGCTCGATCTTTCCTTTGAATTGCTTGACCTTGTGTGATTTCCACTTGCTTAAGAGTCACAACGCGCTTCCCAGCGTCGAATTCACTTTGCTTCACGAATCCAGAATCAACCACATAGACGATGCCTTCAATTGTTAAGGATGTTTCAGCTAAGTTCGTTGCCAAGACGACCTGATATTAATGAACTGAATGGAATTCTTTGGCGAATTTTATCTTAACTTTTTGCTATAAGCTATACCTTTCGCCTGTAACCTTGAGGGCAGGGATCGAAAACCTTGTTATGTTCTTCCGGGGACAAAGCCGTATGGAATGGCAAGACCCAGAGTTCATTATGGGGGTGCAAATTCACCAACATCTTTTTGCAGTTACCGATGTCATCTTGGCCGGTCAAGAAGACTAAAATGTCCCCTGAAAGAAATTCCAAAAATATTATATATGTGCTAACAGACTGTGATCGGCAATGTCCTACCTGGAGCCTCTTGATGATGAATACTCATGACAGTGGACACACATTTTTTCCTGTGATCCGTATAAGAGTCTAGGACATAAACAATGTCAACATTGTAGGTCTTCCTTGGAATTTCAAAGACCGGAGCATTGTTGAAATATCTGGAAAACTTGTCATCTTCTAGAGTAGCCAAAGAAATCAACACTTTCAACTCTGGGCGTCTTGGCAGAACCGCCTTGATGGTCCCTACAAAAAGATAACAAATTTTGCCAATCCGCATAAAACATTCAGAAAACAAGGTGTCAGTATAAAGGCAGATGGCAGTTGCTCCAATTTCTCTTACCGAGCAAAAAGTCAATGTTGAGGCTCCGCTTGTGAGCCTCATCAATCATGATGGCAGAGTACGTAGGGACCATCGGCCCATGTATCAACTCATGCACTAGGATCCCGTCCGTCATGTATCTGAAATGCACCAAATACAGTTTCACGGTTTGACACAAGTTAGGTTACGTGAAGATGCAAAAATTTAGGATAATTCTTAATACAAGTAACGAACTTACACAATTTCAGTTTTGCAAGACGTCTTGTTATCAAATCTAATCCTGTACCCCACGGAATCCCCGACTTCACAGCCAACTTCTTCGGCCACTCTGGATGCCAATGAGGTCGCCGCAACTCTACTGGGTTGAGTAATCGCAATCTTCGCATTGACGCCAAATCCATCCTCTACCAAGTACTGCGGCAACTGTGTTGATTTCCCTGATACAGTATCACCCTTCACAATCAAGACTTGATGCTCCTTCATCATCTGCGACAAAATAACCACATCGTGACAAATTTTTATTTTGGCTAAAGTTCACTGGATTAATATTACCTCAATAATCTTATTTTTCATAGCAAAGATCGGGAGCTGCTCTCTTTGTTTCTTGATTGCATCGGAAACCAAAGGAGTACCAAAATCAGGCGCAACTTCCTGGGCTAACGTTAAAGTTGCCATGACGAAGGTTCCCAAAAGTTTGCGACTGGAAAGTCTCCAAAGCAATTCTACAATTCTAGTTGGCCTAAATTTTTATTAAGATGGGCTACTTATTGAACTTAAAAATTCTTCTTTCATACCACTTCACGACCATCTCAGTCAGGCAAGTGATCTCAGCATAATACTGACGTGGCTAGTCGATATTAAAGGCTCAGTCTCCACCAAATGAAACCTGATTGGGTGTGTCACCACAGCCATACATATAGAGCAACGTTCTATACATGTTCTGTGTACCAGGACACGGCAGGGTAAAGTATGCTGCTCACTTGCATTTTAAGACTATACTTCTCATACATAGATACATACCGAACTCATTCTTCTCACAGCCGACTGCCCTAGCGGGATACAAAAAGTTAACGGCATGTACGGAAGCATGTGGAGTGTATAATTTGAAGGAAGATATTGGCAGGATTTATTTATGTTATTTATTCCAAAATTACAAATCTGTCATAAAACATTGTCACCAAGTAAATATAAGCTGGCTTATAAATGAAATGAGCTAGGCTAATCCTGAACCGAACTCCATCGATTGCAATTTATTTAGCTTTATACATTTCTGAGAATTCCGACAATGTCTTGTGTTGAGCGTATTAAAGTGAGCACTTCGAAAGATAGCCAAAATAGAAGGACAAGCAGATTGAATGCCGTTTTGGGGATGCCAAGGTATAATGAGTGGTTTACATGAAATCGATCACTGAAAAGAAAATAATTCAATTTGATAAATAACTTTCTGCAAGTAGCAAACTTCAGTCTACTGCAAGCTCTAAAAGTTGGTATGACCTCAAAAGAGGGTTAATTTGCCAAATGGCTTGTTGACCTCTTGTGCACCGATCACGCTATTACGCAAAAAACAAAAATCTCATGCATCCATGTTATCATTTGCATAATGGCGACAGAGCCCTACCGGAGCTCGAGGCATCAAAACGAAATGATGAGGCTTTCTACTAATACTTCATCATTATTAATTACCTTTAATCAAGTAACAAGTACAAATCTGTCACAAATGTCATCAAAAAGTAAATAAAAGATCGTTACTAAGAAACTACAACGCTAAAATTAACAATAATCTCTGTCACTTGCGCATATTGTGCACTAGCATAGCAGAAAATTGTGGAAAAATAATTCATAGTAGAAATCACGCAACCTATAATTTGCCCTCTTCTTGATCCTTCGTCGGCTCAAGTCTCTCCAGCATCTTGGAATAAAAGGCTGGTGCGTACAAACGAACCCAATCAGGCTCGACTTTGGTGACGTTGCGCATGCAACAACGCTTCTTATTCGGCTTCACCACTATTTCTTCATAAATGACCCACTCTGGACTGCTTTTGTACAAAGCGCTGTTGTGATCGATGTATACCAGTTCATTTTTATTCGGGTTTGCATAAGTCATATAGCCACGTGTGCGAGTTTTCCGAGCAACTTGACTAAAATATCCAGAGACAATGCAACGCTGGACGGCTTGGTTCCACGGTGTCGGTACGAAGCAGTCGGCGTTGAGACTAGGCGGAATATTAGGAGAGTTCAATTCCAATTCCAATACGCTTTGAAGCTGATCTCGAATCGGCAAGGCTGCTACAAAGATCTCATCATTGATGTGGAACTTTTTGCACCAGTCTGATGAGTAACCATTCCTCTTCCATTGATTGAATACGCCCCGAAGAGTCAGATAATCTCCTTGATTGGTCTTATAGAAGGACACCTTGGCTTGTTTGGGAACACACTTCTTCGTGTTTTTTATGAAGACTTCGCCTGCAGACGAACGGGCAGAAAGCATGCTGATAATTGTGAGAACATCTTCGGAACAACCGAGTTTCTTGGACATCATCAGAACTTTGGCCGACTTGGGATCGACTGGGAACTGGGACATTTGCCAGCCGAGATGCGTCAGCTTCCCAGAGGAGTCCAAAGCTCCCACATCTTGAAGCTCGACCAACGAGGCGGCAATTGCATTTGTAGGAGGTCGGTCGAGATAGTCAAAGTTGTAGATGTCTTCAACTCCATGAGCAGCCAAGAGAAGAATTGTTTGCTCCAGGTTGCCTCGCTGGATCTTAGGAACCAAGGATTTTTTCATGCAGTTGAAAGTTTCCTCGCTGTACAATCGGTAACATTTTCCTTCACATGTACGACCAGCTCGACCTTCTCTTTGAATTGCTTGAACTTGCGTGATTTGGACTTGCTTGAGAGACTTGACGCGATTCCCAGCGTCGAATTCACTTTGCGTCACGTACCCAGAATCAACCACATAGACGATGCCTTCAATTGTTAAGGATGTTTCAGCTATGTTCGTTGCCAAGACAACCTAATATTAATGAACTGAATTGAATTCTTTGGCGAATGTCATGCAGAATTCTTGCTGTGTATATACCTTTCGCTTGTAACGTTCAAGGCAAGGATTGAAAACCTTGTTTTGTTGTTCTGTGGACAAAGTCGCAAAGAATGGCAAGACCCAGAGCTCATCATTAGAGTCCAAAGTCGCCAACTTCTTCTCACAAGAACTGATGGCATCTTGGCCGGTCAAGAAGACTAAAATGTCACCTGGAAGAAATTCCAAAAATATTTTTGTATACGTGCTAACACATTGAGATTGGTAATGTCCTACCTGGAGCCTCTCGATCATGAATACTCATGACAGTGGACACACATTTTTTAATGTTATCCTTATAGAGGTCTGTGACATAAACGATGTCAACATTGTATGTTCGTCCTGGAATTTCAAATATCGGAGCATTGTTGAAATATCTGGAGAACTTGTCATCTTCTAGAGTAGCGGAAGAAATTAATACTTTCAACTCTGGGCGTCTTGGCAGTATAGCCTTGATGGTCCCTACGACAAAGCAAACAAATTTTCACAATCCGCAAAACCTATTCAGGAAACAAGGTATCAATTTACAGGCAGATGGCTGCCCTCTGCTGCTACATTTCCCTTACCGAGCAAAAAGTCTATGTTCAGACTCCGCTCGTGAGCCTCATCAATCATGATGGCAGAATATGTAGGGACCATCGGCTTCGGCTCATGATACTCATGAATCAACTCATGCACTAGGATCTCGTCCGTCATGTATCTGAAATGCACCAAATATTCCGTTTTACGGTTTGATACAATTATTAGGTTAATTGCAAGAAAATACGAAAATTTCGGATTGCTCAATTCAAGTAATGATCTTACACAATGTCAGTTTTACAACACGTCTTGTTATCAAATCTTATCCTGTACCCCACGGATTCCCCGACTTCACAGCCAACTTCTTCGGCCACTCTCGATGCTAATGAGGTCGCAGCAATCCTACGGGGTTGAGTGATCGCAATTTTCCCATTGACGCCAAATCCAGCCTC